>CAEFZP010000655.1:0-33634 GCA_903064625.1 Mallotus villosus
GTCCCATAGCTGGTGAGTAGGTGCATACCAGGGACTAGGAGGCGTTCATCTACAGCTTTCTCAAAGTTACCATGTTCTAAAAAGACCTGTTTGACCTCTGTTTTAATACTCCTCAGAAACCGTTTGCTGTAGCCTCGCGGCCTAACGCTTTAAACAGGATCTGGGTGGCCTTTTCTACATCCTCCGTGAAGGAGCAGATCCTATGAACCTGATAGCTGTGACTTAATCAATCCTCTAAAGGTATGTTTAGGATGATGGCTGGATTTATGTAGCAGGCATGTCTATCTGTGTCTTTGAAAAGACCTTTGTAGCTAGCCTCCTATTGTCCCCTTCTGTCCCTTCAACAAAAACACCTGGGTGTCTAAGAACTCCAACGCTGACTGTTGGGTGTTGTGGGTGATGGTAATGGCCGGATGATGAGAGTTCAAAGTAGATAGGAAGAGATGGAAATCCTCCAAAGAGTGTGTCCAAACCCCAAAAATATCATCCAAGTATCGTAAATACATGAGTGGTAGATTTTTGCACTTTGGGAAAGCTGTTTCCTCCCAAAAGCACATGTACAAATTGGCAAAAGCGGGTGCAAATTTCTTCCCCCATCGCAGTGCCATGTATTTGAAGATAAAACTTGTCATTGAACTCAAAATCATTCCTAACCAAACTTAGTTCCAGTAGCTCCAGAATCACCTGATCCGGTCGCCGCTCATCTGGAAACCGTTCAAACGCTCTGGCAACTGCTTGGAGGCCCAACTGAGTGTCAATGTTGGTGTATAGGGAATTGATGTCTATTGAAAAGAGGAAAGCACCCGCAGGCACACTCAAAGTTTTAACTTTGGCCACAAAATCATAAGTATCCTTAACATAGCTTGTATGTTTCTGAGATAAGGGATTGATAAAGAGTCAATATATTCTGCCACTCTGTAGGACTCAGACCCACAGTCGCTGACAATTGGGCGGCCACTAGGGGTCACAAAAGGAACCGTCCAGGTCTCAGGAGGCTTATGGATTTTTGGAAGCAAATAGAACAACCTTGGTCTCGGTGGATCTGGACCCATAAGGTACAACATCTGTTTGTCTGTGATATAATCAGTTTCCCTGAGTTTGGTTAATATCTCCCTAATCATCTCCTGCGTAGCAGTTTGGATAGAGTGGGGGAGTGGGACATAGTGTTGTACATTACTGAGCTGTCTCTCTGCCTCCAAAAGGTATTGTACCTTGTCCATAATGACAATCTGTGAACCCTTATCGGCAGGTTTGATGACAATACTATTGTTATTCTTCAAAGTGTTTACTGCTCTCAATTGTTCTGAAGTGAAGTTAGGCTGGACACGAGGCTTAGGTTTGAAACGTAAGAAGGACTGAATGTCCTTCTGAATCAGTGTCTGGATGGTATGTGACACCACTTCTGCCCTAGGTTCCCACTTAGACGGATTGGTGAAGGGAGCTCGTGGGAAGTCTGTATCATACAGGAAGTAATCAAGTAATTTTAGTCTCCTGTGATAGACATGCATGTCCCTACACAACTCCATCCGATCCGAATTAGAGGGAGTAGGAATGAAGCTAAGGCCTCGTTCCAAAACCTCACATTCTAACGGGCTAAGTCTGAAAGTGGCAGAAAGGTTCTTAATGTTAGATTGCTTGGGGGTTGTTAACAAACACTCTTCCCCCCTAACATGTTTAAATGCCTAAGCCAATATTTCAGGATAGCCGCAGCTGTGGGTCCCACCCAATGGACTGGATCCCGCCCCTCTACACGGAACTGGTTCTAGGTATGGCAGGTAAGTATTGACATCTTTCTACTATTGTATCATTCAAAATCCTAATCAAATTTGTGTTGCTTGTGGTAATCTATCTGAAAAATGAATAACAGGTACATGAAGCTCAGCATTTGGAAAACCTTATCACACACCCTCAGACGTGCTGTAGTTGTTGTTTTGCCAGGCATGTTACAAAAACAGATGTTGTGTTTCGCTGAGGCATTGTTTTAACCCTACAGAAATGATCACCTTCCTTCTCCGTCATTGACCTGGGGTGTAAGTTTACGCACGACGTCCTCTGTAGATGGTCGGCGTACCCCCGGGAAACTGTCCCCTGTACTCTAGGGTCCACAAGAAGGGATCCGTGCCAGTTGGAATCTCCTACTACCACTATGGGTTTGATGATCTCCAAATTCTCAATCAAAGATCTTTCTCTCTGTTCTAGATGGATTCGTGGCTCTCGTCGCGCCGCACTCGGGACGAGGACTCAAAAGTCCCCTTTTACACTCTCTGCCTCAACATAACACCCAATAAGAACTACGTAGCATCATAGTCTTCCTAAAATGTTTGTCAAAAATAAATATTTCAGTCAATATTGTCATCACACAGCGGCTATTTGCGTTTATTCTGTTAATGTATAGTTTGATCATTTGCACATATGTATGATACCCTAGATGTTTCTTGTCTTTCAAATAGTGTATTACCACAGCAATACTTCTGTACTTATGTCGCATGACTGACAAATGTATGTTAATGAAATGTAGAAATGTCACTGTGACAAGTTTTACTAACTAATCTTTAAATAGTCAGCTTATGGAGAGAAACAAAACAACGTCTCAGAGGTCATAAAAGGACCAACCATGTTTTTGTGCCATCTTACAAGAAAAAAAATACTGTTCCGTACTGCAGGAAACACACAAGTGATGTTTCGTTATAAATGTCACATCTGTGTGTGGTTTCACATTTGTGTTTTGGGTGGCCTCGCCCCCTCCAGGTGTGTCTCGTCTGCTCGTTGTGGGGTTAATAGTTTTAGTCCCCAGTGGGTTATGTGTGTCTGTGCCAGTTCGTCTGTGTGTTTCCCAGTCGTCCCCGCCGTTTACCTTTGGTCTCGCAGTACCAGTTCCAGTATCCGATTACCCTGCCACCGAACGAGACCCTGCTGCCAAGTACCTGACCCGCCTGCCGGCTGTCTGTGCCTGCACTCCACTGTGATACGCCCTGCCTGTCCTCACCTGAGTACGCCTGTCGATTGGTACAATACACATCTGCTACTGAACCTCCCTGCGCTCTGCTGTCTGCATCTAGGGTCCACCTCTGTACCTTGAGCCGTGATATAATAATATCTAATGATATTATATCAATGTAATCTGTAACGTACTTCTTTGATATCACTTCTTAGAACACCAGTTAACTTTGCGAAGTCAGCTTTCCCATCACGTAAAAAATATAAGGCTTTGACATCTTATGCAGGTTCAATGTGTCCAGTGACTTGATTTCACCTTATGCCGTTGTACATGATGTTCAAGAAAACGTTGAAAACATTCTGACTGACCCCACGTGAATATCAGCGGGAAAGAGTGATTTTTCATTTGTATTTAATTAATTGTATTAAGGCTTGACAAACCAAACCAGTAAATTTCTGTGAATTCGGATTTTGATTCAAAGTTTTGTTAGCAACTTTCAGACATAGGTACAATAATAACTACACATGCACACAAATTTAAATACATCTTATTGTGAATCATTTTAGTTAGTTCGTTGTAACTGTAACACTAGATATTTATTGATACAAACAGTATACACTGTTTAAAAACATTAAACAGTATCATGAAAAACGTTAAACTAATCAGTTTTGAGAAAAGTTTTTATAATGTAAAAAATGTTTTTTACTTTTGAAGGTCAATGTGAGGGTCAAATTGGTCAACTTGAGAAAGAAAAGGACGTGTTACGGTCCTCTGTCTCCTAGAGAGAGACCATCTGACGTGTTGTGCCTGAACGCGTTCATTGAACGGAGTTCATGAACTCGTCCATCATTTTGGTGAACGTGAACTGAACGTAGGCCTACTAAATACTGCCTGATGAACGATACGTGTGAACGCGTTCATTCTGGTGGATCTTCATGCGAATGTAATCCTGGTTGGATAAGGATAAAATTGGATATTAGGATGAAATCTGACATAGTTTCACCGTTAATCTAATAAAAATAATTGCTGTCTGTGGTTTCTATATGGGCTGTGGAATAATTTGGAAAAAGTATAGCTCGCAACATATTGAAAAAAGAACTGAACTAGTTCATTTTTTGGAGCTGTGAACTTAGTTTCACACATTATGAACTAAACTAGTTTCATTTTAAAATTTGTGAACTATGAACTGAAGTATTTCATGTTGAAAGTGAACTTTCCCAACACTGCTATCTGATACCGCTCTCAGGTGTGGTGCGTTGCCGGCTGATGACGTGGGCGTGTCCATCAATGCTCCTCGTTAGCCGTGTTATCAGGAGAGATCATCATGTGTATGTGTGTCAGTTTGTGTTTGTGTTGAAGGGGGGGGAGAGGAGAGGTTGGTAAAAGCTGTGGTTGGAGACCATCTAGAAAACCGCTCTGTTAGTTGTTTGATTTCGTATTCGTTGACCCACTGTGTTTGTAACCCTGTCCTTATCCTAGATGTCTGTGGAGTAGGCTAGGTAGTGAGGGGCAATCGAGTGCTTTTCGAAACACAGAGACACTTGAAACATTGGAGTCGGGGCTTTGAAACGCTCGAAACCTTTCCTCGGAAGCTCAGGGTCCTTTTGCTCAGGTCGGATTTATTTCCCACTTTTCTGCTTCCAGCGGCAGAAATTAGTGGGGAATTATAGTCAAGCCACCCTCGGCTTTGTGCTAGCAGCGAAGCATCGTAGGAGAGGTAAGCGTGCCGGAGCCCTGGTGCGACTCCGCAGCGGCGGAACACGCACTAGCGTTACCGGGGATATTTCTCTCCAACGTGGCGTTCGCTGAGTCAACAAACTGGACGAACTTCAGCTACTGGGGTGGAAAAACAGAGACTTTCATTCATCTTCCGTTTTGGTGCTTCACAGGAGACATGGGCTGAGTGAACTGATCCCGGACTCTGCGCTACAGCTAGCAGGTTTCAAACTGCTGAGAGCGGATCGTGACTCCCTGCTCCTCTGGCAAAACGAAAGGCGGTGGTATCTGTTTTTTTATTAACAGTGGCTGTGTGAAGATGTGACAGTGATCCTGCAGCACTGTTCTCCTGATCTGGAATCATTTTTTATAAACTGTACACCTTTTTACTTACTCCGCGCACGTGAGTTTGCTTCATCATACGGGTCGTGCGTTTACATGCGCCTCAGGCTAGCAGTCCCAATGAGGCTCATACACGTGTGCTCGCTAGCCAGATATTGTGGTGGAGCATGACAATCCGGATTCCTTGGTTCTTGTGCTAGGCGCTTTAACAAGCAATCTCACTCAAGAACTCCCCCAAGTAACAGACCATTGCATCAAAGTCCTACCAGAGAGGGAACACTTGGGATCACTACAATGCTAACTCTCAAGCAGAAAGCATACCATGCGGTCCCCCGTGCATCACTGGGTCCCTCAGACCACGTCATGGTCCCACCTGTTCCTGCTACAGGCATAAGCTAGCGCTGTAAGCCTGTGTGAGGACATCGAAAACAGTGGCTCAGTGTGCTATGTTAGAATCTGCGGGCGTGCTTGGACTGCACTTACCTGGGATATGTTCATGCGTGCCTCCAATAGTTTTGATGAGCTCACAGAGGCTTGTGACGTCATACAATCAGCCTCTGTGAGGACTGCTTGTAATACAACACGCACCAGGGTGAGCCTACAACAACGAACAACCGTGTTCACAGCCAAACTCATAAGACTGAGGCTGGAACAGAGAGGACGCTTTTAGGAGTGGGACAAGGACAGATTCAAGGATCCGAATAACAGTTAGCAAGGCTGATGGAGGGCTAAACGGACTTACTCAGAGAGTCCTGAAGCGTCAGTTCTCTGCTAACGACTCTTCTTCTGGTCTTGAGAGGGCTCAGGCAGATCACCAACTACAAGCCAGAGCCACCCACTCCACTACGACTCACGCCTGTCCAACGACCGAACGAGTTTCTACTGTCCGCTTTGAAAGACAAATTGGAATCCCCCCCGAACTCTCCCTTCCCTCCTCCCCCCCCCTTCCCGCCAACTCGTGACGTCACTCTCCCTTCAGGAATGTGAAGTTAAAACGACTTTCAAGAGGCAGAACCCACCAACAGCTGTGCCGGAACGCTGTCTTCCCCTGCCACCCCTTAAGCACTGTGCTGACCTGCTGTCTCCGTGTCACCTACATCTTTAACACCTCGCCTGGAGACGTGCCAGCCTGCTCCAAGGCCATCCTCCATCATCCCTGTGCCCAAAAGCCCAGGCAACTTGACATAATGACTACAGACCTGTCGCGCCTGACCTCGGGTAAGAAGTCCTTTTGAGCGCCGATTGCTGGCACACCTCCATCAATCAACCACCCCTTCTGGACCCCATGCAGTTTGCTACAGACCAACAGTCTGGTGTACGCATTCGTGAACATGGCCCTCCACTTCCCCCTACAGCACCTGACTCCCAAACAGCATCCTAACGCCAGATCCTGTTTGTGACTTCCGCTCTGCCTTCACACCATCATCCCCAGCCCTGCTTCAGGACAGTCTCCCTCCCTCCTCAGCTTAACGTGCCTGATCCACTGCTGGGTTCAGGGTCACAGACGTCCTGTCTGACAGGAGCAGTGCGTTAAGCTTGGAATCACAAGTCTCTGAACTCCCTGGGGGGGTCCCGGTCATCAGCACCGGTCTCCTCAGGGCTGCGTCCTTTCTCCTTGCCTCTCCCTGTACACTACATTTGCAACCCTCCAGTCATCCATTCCGTCAACTCCTGAGTTTGCGACGACACCCACCCTTCTTGGGCGCATCTTCGTGGGAGACGAGTCTGATTAATAGGTGGGAACGTACAACCTGTGTGACCTGGTGCAGCCAAACAACCTAGAGCTCAATGCTCTTAAGACAGTGGAGATGGTTGTGGACTTCAGGAAGAATACAGCCCCACTCACCCCCATCACCCTGGGTGACTCCCCAGTCAACACTGTGGAGTCCTTCCGCTTCCTGGGCACTATCCTCTCCCAGGACCTCAAGTGGGAACTGAACATCAGCTCCCTCACAAAGAAAGCACAACAGAGGATGTACTTCCTGCGGCAGCTGAAGAAATTCAACCTGCCAAAGACAATGATGGTGCACTTCTACACCGCCATCATTGAGTCCATCCTCACCTCCTCCATCACCATCTGGTACGCTGCTGCCACTGCCAAGGACAAGAGCAGACTGCAGCGTATCATCCGCACTGCGGAGAAGGTGATTGGCTGCAATCTGCCTACCCTCGAGGACCTAAACACCTCGAGGACCCTCAGGCGAGCGAGGAAGATTGTAGCCGACTCCTCCCACCCTGGACACTCCCTGTTTCAGTCACTCCCCTCCGGCAGAAGGCTGCGGTCCATCAGGACCAACACTTCTCGACACAAAAACTGTTTCTTCCCTTCTGCTGTTGGCCTCTTCAACAAGGCCAAGGGTTCACACTGACTTAATGACTTTACTTTAATGACTCTAATATTCTGCACTACATTACTGCATCTTGTACATTTGTATTTTTTGTCATATTTTTTTTTGTATTTTTATATTGTAAATTAGGCAACTTATATTTTATTGTATATTTTATTTTAATTATAATTCCACTTTAGTATAGATAGTATAGTTATATAGTATAGATATTTAGTATAGATAGTCCACATATTTAAATTTAAGGTTACTATATGTTTATTGTATGCACCTTCCTGCCAAAGCAAATTCCTGTCTGTGCAAACTTTCATGGCCAATAAATCCCTTTCTTTCTGATTCTGATTCTGGAAGATGTCTTGTATGTTGAAATGCGACTGGCATGAAGTCATACTGTAGTCCATCAATAGGGCCTCTGCAATCTGTTAGGAGCAATTCATACAACGTATGAATCCTTGCAACCATCTCATTCAAATGTGTGAAAGTAAGCATAACCGCTTTTCCATTTCTGTCAGGTAGTCCATCTGCATTTCGAGAATGAGAATCAAACAGTCCATATCTTCCAGACTTGTCTCTGAACACAGCAATGCAATATGGTGATATGATAAGGAGGGCATGTGTAACGCCCGCAGAGAGACACTGAAGTCTTGTGGAGAGATCAAGAAACCAAGCCTGGTTGTCAATGTCTGCCCTGGTTCTAACACGTCCCATCTCTACCGGAGATTTAAGAACATTGTACTGATGTTGGTCAGTGTTGATTCTGAGGGGTAGTTCCTCCATGGTCAAGTGTTGACCTTTATATTTTTTTCCTCTCTTTAGCTGTTTTATAGTTGTGTCATACAAGCTGTTGCCCTTGTCCAGTATCTTGTCAAGATCAGCCTTCCTCAAATTATCAACCTCATTGTGGTATGCCAAAAATGTCAGAGCCATGCATGTACACTGCTTGTTCCTTGATTTTACGTAGCCAATACGACCCTGCTGAGTTGACGCCTGAACCAACCCAGTCTCATCCCAACTCGTCAAATACCGACGCTTGGGCAGAGCCCTTTGGCGTCACTGCACTGATGCCGAGGGACGCTTTTCTCGTCGGTTTTTGACGCCTAGGGTTGCACATTGACTTCCACGTTAATATGTTCGGCTTTTTTCCCGTAGAAAATGTAGACATTTGGCGTCGTATTTTGACGCATTAGGTCTCCCATAGATTTTGATGAGCGGCTTTCGGATTTTTACGAAACGTCACCCACATAAATCGGCTGATTTCGTAAAAATCCGGCCGATGTGCTTTCAACATGTTTTTTTTTGCTATATCCCAGACATACACGTTATAAATGACATAAACGTTATTTATGGACGTAAAAGTTATTTATAAAATGGACTGATACAAAATAAACCGATTTAAAAAACGTATGCATTTCATTGTTTATTAATTATTCTGGCGGAGGAGGAATAGCCTATCATTTTATTTTTATAATAATTTTAAGCGCATGGAAGCAAGCATGTCAAATCCACTGACAGCAAAACCTATAAATTATCCAACATTATTGTAAATTTAATATTACACATAAGTCACTGAAAATGTTGGCGCTCAACTCTCAAGATCTGGCTGGAACTACTTATTCCGGTTTCTCGTTCTGACAAGGTAAGCTATTATCGATTAGGTAAATATATATTTAGGATACTATGCTACTATACCGTTTTTTCAACCCGTTCTCATTCCCAAGTCGGCCCTCTACGTCGGATGCGGACGCACAGGGTACCCTTTCGCGTCAGTATGAGACGTATTGGGGTTTCAACGGACTCCAATGTAATTCCATTCGCGGCCATTTTGGACGCTATTCAACCCCAAAACACGAAAATATCCTTGATAATTCGCCAATAAGATTGTTTAATGTTATGTCCGTCCAGTTTTTTGAAATTCTGCATCGATTCTGAAAAAGAAAAGAAAAAAGTGGGTACCCTTTCGCGTCAGTATGAGGCGTATTGGGGTTTCTACTGACTCCAATGTAATTCCATTCGCGGCAATATTGGACGCTTTGAGCATCATTTCCATTGGACAAAGGAATTGGGATTGTATGGAAGAATTTTATTATATCCTTAAATATTGTTCAACCCCAAAACACGAAACTATCCTTGATAATTCACCGATAAGATTGTTTAATGTTATGTCCGTCCAGTTTGTAGACATTCTGCATCGATTCTGAAATTTTATTTTTTTAAGTTTCGGATAGGCCTAGCAGGAAATCTTCAGTCACCGTGGCTAGAAGCTTGATCTATTATTTATGTATTTATTAAATAGGATTTCCTTGTATTTATCTATAGGCTACTTGCACACTGTTGATATGAACAATTTGTATCTCAAATGAACGTGAAGCTGACCGGAGGTGACGAAAATTGTTTTACTAGCTTATTATAATTATACAATTTTCTGTTTTAATCTTGCGCTTCATGGATGCACTGTACAGCACCGGAGAGTGATTAGTTGAAGTAAGTATATAATTAATAGTTAAGGGAAAATGCACTTAATAAGTAGCTACTTTAATAGCCTAGGCTATTAAAAAAGGTAAGACAAGGATATGAGAAAGGATCAACGCGTTTGTATTGGAACAACCCCCAGAGGCTGCCCTGTGAATTTTACCGCGGGTAATTCTTCAGTGCGTTTTCATCCCTCTCCCGGTAAGTTAACACAAATATCTTGCTCTGATTCTCGCATGCAAAGTTGTGTTTTGAGGAACGTGCATATTTTATCTTTAATAGTAAAAAGGACAATGAGTGTTGGGTAGTGTTTGTCAATGTTAACATTATTCGCATTTATGTATTTTTATTTACATACAAATTGGATATGATCTAGTGCTAGCTAGTCCGTCTAGTTTGACAGTTTTCCCTTTCTAGCTTCTTTGAGCGGGCTAATCTCTAGCTAGATAATATGGAATATACAATAGTAGGCCATCTTGATTTGCAGATCCAAGCTAGGTTTTACCTTCCTACCCAATACTACTGTATCTTACTCGCAAAACAGTAATGGAACTAGTCGATTTCGAATCAATTTAATGATCTTTAGGTTAGTTTGCTATTAAGTTATAACCATGCAACACACATTGTAATCACTTGTCTTTACCTTTCTTTGCAGCTCCTGTACACTTACCTTGTCCCTTCACCTCAACCAACCTCTGACCTCCCATAAAAAAAACCAAAGGCTCTTTTAAGAGCCAACATCTACATCTATCTCTCTACCTATCTATCTCTCTACCTATCTATCTCTCTACCTACCTATATCTGTCTACCTGTCTATCTCTGTCTGTGTCCTTGTCAAGCCAAGTATCTTCTTGTTATGAGTAAGTCAGGGATGGGTTTTTATTTATTATTGCAGCAGTCTCTAAACAATTCATTTTATAAAGTTCCCTTTATTTTAAAGGACTAATAATAATACAAAACACTAGTCTAAATGTTTGGCATGCTATCCCATGTTACAATGCTGTAATATTTCACCCAATTTGACTGTTAGCCCTATGAATTATTGACAATAGGCATTTATCAGAACACACCTGTCCCATGTGTATGGGCTAGTAGGGCCTACTAAAGCTACTAGTAGGTTCTGAAGGCTTTTATCACCCATTTCCGCTAACCAATATTGGTGTAGCCCTTTGAAGCAGCAGGGTGTCACCCTTTTGAATCACCCAGAAAATACGTATTTTCTGATGATGACCTTGCTTCTTACATGGCTACTTCCAAATGTATCATGTGATACACTTTAAGCAAAAGCGGACCAGTGTTTCCCCTAGGTTTACAGCTTTGGGGGGGTGGGTAGGGTGGATGGAGCGCGGGGTGTTGTGTTTATTTTAATGACAGAAATGACATGCCGTCGTGTAAATAACATTAATAACATAAGGCCATTTAGTTTGTTTAATAAAAGAGCAAGCTATAGACCTGTTTTACACTGCGTATAATGTATATTATGTATAATGTATATTCAACTGAATACAATTTACAAATACAATTACACAACTGGCAATGTTAATTTTTACCCCAAAAAATACATTTTGGGTTATTTCTTTGCCTAGAAATTGATATTGTAAATAAATAGACTAGAAATAATCCCTTTGTTCCATTTTCCTTTGCAGATATGAGAAAGCCTAAGATCCAGTTGTGCCCTGCTTGCCAGGCTCCAAACCATCGCAACCGGAAGACCTGCAGTGCATGCCTGTGCTGCCTGCACATGTAGGCATCATTACGTCAAAGATACCAAGACAGGTATACAGTAGCAGTCAAAAGTTAGGAAACTTCACCTAAAAAAACTAATAGATAAAATAATTACAACATAATAAAGGATCAAACTATAAATAAACTGCAAGTCTTCTTATACTTTTGATGACAGGAACCCCTGTGTGTGGGCTGTGTCTTGATGCTCTGGACTCTTTTAGGCACAATAGTTAGAAAAAACTTCTTACAAAGGGTTTATGGAATGGATGCAATGCTGGCTAGATTCCACCACAGCACATTAATAAGGATGTTTTCACTCATCACATACCTTCTTGACAAATAACTTCTCAAAGAAACTCCTCTAAGGGAATTCCCGTTCTCCTTTACAAAGTAACTGTTTTACAGAGTTTCAAAAACGTTTCCAAACAAACATCCACAGTAGTAAATAGGGGTGTGGCGAGATCTCGTGCCACGAGATCTCGCGAGATTAAACTAGACGATATTACCCGTCGTGTTAAAAATCGGTCTCGCGAGATTTCTGAGCTATCCAAACTTCTACTTGTGGCCTGTGGGGGCCGTAATGCGCCTTTGCTACGTCTAGGCTGAAAGAACCTAAAGACGGAGAAGGAAAAGAAGAAGAGGAGGGGAAGCCGCGAAAGCAGCCATAGACGGCCAGAATGGCGGAAAATACCAATATTACCGTGGTAGATGCCCCTGCACACTTTAAATCATTTGTTTGGCAGCATTTTGGGTACCCGGCCGAAATGATAAATGGGAGTAGAGTCACCGATAAAACACGGACAATATGCAAGCATTGTATGAAAATAATGCCGTACACCGCGGCTAATACGAGCACGATGCAGAGACATATACAGCACCACCACAGCTCGGTACTCAAATCACCAACTGCACCTGTGAAGAAAACACTAACAAGCCAGACAACGCTGACACAAGGATTCCTACCTCAACTTCCACAGTCAAGCGCCAGAGCCACAACAATAACGAGAGACATAGGTGTTTTCATCGCAGCAGATATGAGGCCATTTTCTGTGGTAGAAAATAAAGGATTTCGGCGACTCCTCCACACACTGGAACCGAAGTACACCATCCCGTCACGAGCGCATTTTACCCGCACAGTGATCCCGAAACTCTACGGAGAGTCCAAGAGCAAGATTGTACAGATACTGAAATACGCAGAAAGCATCGCCATAACAACAGACGGTTGGACATCGAGAAGTACGCAAAGCTACATCACAATTACAGCTCACACAATCAACAATGACTGGAAAATGGAAAGTGTTGTACTACAGACTAGGCCACTTTTCGAGTCCCACACAGGGGCAAACATAGCTGAGGTTTTACAGACAGCTGTTACTGACTGGGAGCTTAAAAAACCCAACCACGGCATCGCTATTGTTACTGACAATGCACGTAATATGGACGTGGCCGCGCGCGAGGCGGGATTGAAGCCGCACATTAAGTGTTTTGCGCACACTATAAATCTTGCAACCCAAGCTGGCCTCGGTGTTCCCCGCGTCGCTCGTTTGCTCGGGCGGGTGAGACGTGTGGCTGCTTTTTTTCATCGGAGTTCAACGGCTACCGCGGTGTTAATGTCCAAGCAGAACCAGCTACAATTGCCATCACACAAGTTAATCATGGACGTTACGACGCGATGGAACAGCACGTTGGATATGCTGGCTCGTTACCTCGAGCAGCAAGCTGCCATATCAGCAGCTCTCACCAGCCCAGAGGTAAAACAAAACGCCCGAAGCATTGATACACTTGACAGCTGCGATGTCAGAGATGCTGAAGACCTTGTGAAGCTGCTGCATCCTTTGAAGACAGCCACCACAGTGATGTGTGAGGAGAAGAGTCCCACAGTGTCTCTCATTGTGCCACTGAAGAGCATGATTGAACAGAACATGACACCAAATGATGGAGATTCCCCCACCGTGGCCAACACAAAGACTGCAATCTTCAAGAATATTGCAAACAGATACAGTGGGGAATCTGGGGATGCCTTCAACTATCTGCTGGAGTGCTCGGTACTGGACCCAAGGTTCCGGACTCTACCTCAGCTAGACCATGACCAGTGTGAGGCCGTCTTCCTGAGGGTAAAGAACAAGGCAGAACAGTTGCTGCAAAAACAGGTATATCACTTTAAATTGTATTGTTAATAATAATAATTATTATTATTATTATTATTATTGTGCTTGTTTGTCAGCTAAACATTTTTAATAGATTGATGAAGTGTGTGTGTGTGTGTGTGTGTGTGTGTGTGTGTGTGTGTGTTAGAAACATGAGAGCATCAGTGTGTGTGTGGGCTCTTAGCTGCTTATCAAATTAACACCAGTGTTTCTTCTGTTTAAAGACCACAGCTGAGAGGGAAGAAAGGGCAGCAGGTGGAGCTCACTATCCCACACACGGTAGAGAGGAGGCTGTGAGAGATGATGAGCCTGAAGCGACAGAACCTGCTCCCAAAAAGACGGCACTTGAGGACCTGTTAGGGAACTCTTTCTCTACTGAGCCAGAGGAGTCCAACAGTTCAAAACGTGCTGAGAGGGAAGTTCAAAACTACAGAAAAGAGGCCTCTATCCCTCTCAGTGGCTGCCCTCTGAAGTGGTGGCAAGAACACTCCTCCCAATATCCTGTGCTGTCTCACCTTGCCAAAGCGTGCCTTTCTGTCCCTGCTACCTCCGTTCCAAGTGAGCGCATCTTTTCAACAGCAGGAGACATAGTCAATGCGCAAAGATCCCAACTGCTGCCAGAGAATGTGGACATGCTTATATTCTTAAAAAAGAACATGGCTGTGTAGTAGATTTGGTTTTGCACACCTGTCTGACTCATTTAAAAAAGTTTTGTTTTTCTTCTTCCTGTGTTTCACCCTGGGTATCGAGTGAAGCTGTGCGTACAGTATTGGTTATGTTTTGATATTCTGACTGTTGATAATGCTATTGCACTTTAATTTAATTTATTTTACTTTAACTTTTTTAAATTGTAGTTTAAGTTTAAGTTCTAAGTTTAAGTTAAGTTCTTAAGTGTTTAAGTTATAATATAATATATAATCGGTTAAATAAAAGTCTGTTCCAGTCACATATTTTGTCATTGTAATTTTCTTAAAATCTCGTCTCGTCTCGATCTCGTGAACCCAATATCGTGTCTCGTCTCGTCTCGTGAGCTGAGTGTATCGTCACACCCCTAGTAGTAAACTGTCTTTAAGGCAAATTATTTGTCCCATTCCACTTCCCTATGTTTTCATTGTGTCTATATGTCCCATTAATTAACATGTTTACTGGTAATCCATGTAGATGCTGTGGTAACCAGGGAGCTCAGTCTGGCTTTGACTATTGGCACTCTGAGATTCTTTTGAATGAGGAGCGCGTTACAAATCAAATGAATTATTATTATGTATGACCTCAAGATAACCGCACAACCAAGGACAGGTTTATCCCAAGAAAGGCATTTATTTAGCTAAAAAAACCAAAATACTTAAACAAAGGTTATTTCTCAATAAAGATGGGTTTGAAAACAACTATTTTAGGATTGCATCAAACATGTTTGTTCATGATCTGTTAATTCCTGAGAAGCACATTTCAGATACATTTCTTAACCTTTGAAATGTGCAAAGCTGAGTAAACAATTAGCCTGATGTATCATTAGTTGTCAAATAAGTTATGTTGTAGCTCTTGCCTTGGGGCTGTTAACTTGGCTTATACACCTGGCATATAGTCTACTGTGCCATCATCTCCGTGGTGCAACTTGTCAAACCAGATTGTGACTGCATATATTTTTCATCATTGTTTTTTATGCAGGTTTCAAAACTAAATGCTTTGGGTTGCATGCCCATCCTGTTTCTGGCCCATCATGACCGAAAGAACCAGATCATTGGGGACATGATCCATCATGTTGAGCCAGGAGAAGGTGTCGTACAGGAAATCCTCTCAAAAATGAGGAAGCTCTATGAGCACCTACTGAGAAGTAAGATGTTGTTTAACATGAATATGGTGTTACGATACAAAATATGTTTTGTCCAATTAGGAGCCTGTGTCTTGGGCTCAGTGTCACTGCATTTATAAAAATGTAATCGCACATACGGGGCCCTATTTTGACGATCTGAAACGCAAGTAGCAAAGCGCAAGTGGGCGGGACTCTGGTGCGGTTGCTATTTTAGCAGCGGGATAAATGGCTTTTCGCCAGGCGCAAATCTAAAAGAGGTAGCTACATTACTAATGGGTGTGGTTTGGGCGTAACGTGCAATAAGCCAATCAGAGCGTCATCTCACATTCCCTTTAAGAGCAGCGCTTGTTCCATGGCGGATTGCTATTATAACGGCGGATTTGCCAGGCGCACGCCAGCGGTTCACAGGAGACCGACGTTCTCGTCAGGACCGTAAACGATAGAGAGGTGATTGTATGGGAAAGGCAGAGCAGTTTCATTGCACTAAGTTGCCCACTCATGCTGCTCATTCAAATGTAGCCTATTTTGACATATATATATATTTTTTTTTAATTGCTTAGTTCTTAGAATTAGTTTAACTGTTGTACTTTTGTTTACTTAATGTGAGACCCGTAGGGCCTATATGTTTATTTTTTGCACCTTCCTGTAAATTGAAAACTGAATTCTGATTCTGATGTGCATGGGAGAAGAAGAAACCTACCCAAATTAGCTTCGGTTAAACAGGCATAGGAGTAAATTGCCACAGTTGTTACAATTCAAGTTCACATACATAGAGATTTCTAATGAACATCTTATTAATCATCGATATGAACGAAATGTAACACAGCTAGCCATACAATAAATCAAAACAATACGTAGTTTCGCAGGAAGAATACCCTGGCTTCGCCAGCAGTGCGCACGGACCAAGCTTGCGCCCTTAAAATAGCATCTGAATAATGCGCCATTGTCTTTAAACCACCTTTTTCCTGGTCAGTGGCGGAATTGTTTTTCGGAAACCGCAAGATAGCACCATGGGAACATTTGCGCCGGAACACGCCTCCTTTTTCGCTGAACCGCCCCCGGGAGCGCAAGGTCATTCCGACATGCGCCCGTGGAGGGGAAAATCCGCTTTGCGCCGAGTGCAAGCTAGGAATGATACTTGTGTCACTGACAAAGTCAATTGCGCTGGGTGCAAGATAGGGCCCACAGAGTATGTATACATGACACACAGTCAACCACATTCTGGTATTCATATGTAAATACATTTAAGTGCCGTTAATAAAAACTGTTAACAACTTATTGCACAACTTTAAAACAACATTGTGTAACCCTCCATCCTAAAACTAATAATGAAAGGGTTGACAGCAGCATCAGTGCCACTCATCTGTCTGTAGGCATATTGGAAAGCATCAAACAATATATTTGTACCTGCTTTAAGTAAAGAAACTGTATTTATCCTATAATTTCATCACAATTGAAGTTAAAGTTATCACTCTATAATGGTTCTTGTCAATGTTACCAATTGGACATGATTTCTTAGTGGACATGATCTTCATTGCTCACAGATAATCTAGCTCTAGTTTTAAATTCCTGCAACTATGTTTTCATGGTGTATTGAAATGAATAAAATAAGTTGTTTCCAACATAGGGAGGAACTAGTGGCTGACATTAATGTAAAGGAGGCAAGGGCAGTTTGTACTTTAACATGTGTACTGTAATATTGCAGAACTAGCTGCCAGTGAAAAGGAGACAGCAGCAGGACCAGTCCCAGTGGTGGAGGGAGAATTTGTACTTAATCTCACCCCTGTGCCAACTTCTTCCCTCTCTCTACCTCCTACTTCCTCCTCTCTACCTCATACTTCCCTTTCTCTACCTCCTACTTCCTCCTCTCTACCTCCTAATTCCCTCTCTCTACCTCCTACTTCCTCCTCTCTACCTCCTAATTCCCTCTCTCTACCTCCTACTTCCTCCTCTCTACCTCCTACTCCCTCTCTCTACCTCCTACTTCCTCCCTCTACCTCCTACTTCCCTCTCTCTGCCTCCTACTTCCTCCTCTACCTCCTACTTCCCTCTCTCTACCTCCTACTTCCCTCTCTCTACCTCCGAATTCCTCCTCTCTACCTCCTACTTCCTCCTCGCTACCTCCTACTTCCTCCTCTCTACCTCATACTTCCCTCTCTCTACCTCCTACTTCCTCCTCTCTACCTCCTAATTCCCTCTCTCTACCTCCTACTTCCCTCTCTCTACCGCCTACTTCCTCCTCTCTACCTCCTACTTCCCTCTCTCTTCCTACTTCTTCCTCTGTTTCTGTCCCTCTACCATCCAAAAAAAGTAAAATCAAAGGTTAGTTTTAAACTATACTAATCAAATGAGGTAAAACTGTAAATGTGCCAAAGGCATGAAGTGACCAGATCGGTCTTTTGAGATTAATCTTTTAGATATTTTTCTCAAAGAGTAAGGTAGTTTATTTTGAACACTACAGACCTAACTTTATAGAGTATTTATTTTCCAGAATGCAGAAAACACAGGTACCAAAAAGTGTTCCCTTATGAACGGGTTGTGGACAGAAGAGTTGTTAAAGTAATTATTTTCCCATTATTCCTCTAATCCTAATTACTATTAACCTAATTCTTAGTTTCTTTCTGGTTGCATTTAAAATTTGTCTCTAACTTGGCAAATGTGGCTATACTTTTGTCTCTGTCATGTCTTTCAGGGAAAAGAAGAAGTAAAACTTGCCTGGAAACCTTGCACCACATGGTAGGTCCAAACGTTCTCAGATTTAATCTGGTGCATTGGACTGTAAACATGTTTAAATACTGTCTATAAATCCCATTTTGAGTAAAAAAAAATCTAAAATGCTCACAACTATTGTGTTATTTTGAAGATGAAATAGTCATGAATGAATACAGAGAACATGTTTAAACCTTGAAATTATAATGTCACAACTAAGGTTATCCTTTAAACGTGTATTGTGTGTGTATATCTGTCTTTTTTTGTTTCATTTTCCGGCAGTGGCAAAGTGTGGGATGACACCTGGGAGCCAGCTGTAATGTATAAAGAGCTAAAAATCAGCCCACAATAAAATAACTATACTATACAAAAGGTGCAAAGTCTAATGAATTAATACTTAGGGGATAGGTATGTAAAATAAAATAGGAAGCGGATAGTGCCCAGGAAGTGGAAGGACTCCACAGTGTTGACTGGGGACTTGCACAGGGTGATGGGGGTGAGTGGGGCTGTATTCTTTCTGAAGTCCACAACCATCTCCACTGTCTTAAGAGCATTGAGCTATAGGTTGTTCTGGCTACACCAGGTTTTCAGCTTCCCACCTATAATCAGACTCCCACCAGAGATGAGCACAATGAGGGTGGTGTCCATCAAACTCCTGAAGTTTGTGGAGGTGCAGCTGTTGGTGTACAAGGAGAAGAGTAGATGGGAAAGGACGCAGTCCTGAGGAGATCCGGTGCTAATATGTGTTCCCAGCTTAACATACTGCTTCCTGTCAGACAGGAAGTTGTGATACACCTGAAGGTGGAATCAGGCACGTTCAGCTTGGAGAGCTTGTGCTCAAGCAATTCCTTTAATAAGAATGTTCCACGATATATCACAACATGTATTCACAGTTCACATATTCATAGATCACATATTTATGGTGTATTTATTCGTTTTCTATGTCAAGCAACATTCTGGATGCCTAAAGTGGATACAGGCCATAGCTGCTATAGGCTATTATTTTGATACCCTAAATGAGGCATCTTTATCACCTTCTATCTAGTAGTGCCAAGAATCTGTTTTTATAATGGGATTTTAGGGCAGCCAATAAATGAATAGTTACATTATAGAACATAATAGAACATTAAAAACATGACTAAATATATAATTGGGTGTGCTTTGCCTTCGGCATGAAGCACAACCTTTGTTATCTCACATATATATTTCTTATATCTATATATTATTTTTGCCGCCCTATTTCTCTGTCAATATTTGGACTACATAGAAAACGTCGACGTCAAAAGTTTCGTCTTGTCCCCGATTGAGTTGCTATTACTTTTATTAACATTCTGTTGCACAGTTTAAGAGGATACAACGTTTTCGTGGCAAAAAGTTGATTTTGTCGGTAAAGGGTAGAATACTCAGTTATACTTCACAACGTCAGCACACGTTAGCAACGACGCATTAGATACAACGTGCATAGAGACTGTTGCAGCACAGCAAGGATGGTATCGTGCCGCCCCTCTAAGCATCCGTCAATATTTGGATTACTTAGAAAACGTCATGTCAAAAGTTGGTAGCCATTGAGTTGCTTGTCTTTTTATTTACCTGGCTAACTTGCTAGCCACAGTCACTGACGCTACTAATGTCACGAAACACGCGTGACTACCTCTAGCAGAACATTAGTTTAGCAGCTTGTTAACTTGGGAGATAGCTAGAGCTAGGCTAACTATAGCTTTAACGCTACTGCAAGGCAGCTGCAGAAACGCCACAAGCAAAGAGGCCAGGGTAATAACTATTTACTCATTTAACTTTGTGATATGAAACACAATTGTGAAGTGTATTTAACAATATAAACTGATATTATTGAGGAAATCTACTTTCGGAAACGGTAGTCTACTATTTCACTGAAGCATTAGCATCATGACATTAGCCTATGTTGCCCGGGCAACACATACTACAGCGGTCTATGATGCATCTGTTTTCAATCGTTAAAATGAACATTACTCACAAATACATTTTCGTTGTACGATTTATTATGACATTAGATTACAAGTAAACGATTTGTTGGTGAAATAATCATTACCTGTGATTTCAAACCAGTACTGCAACGCTGTAGCCTACGCGAGACACTGTGTAGCTAACAAAAACATCCACAGCTGTTTACAGTAGGAAGTCAAACGGCGACAGAACATGTTCGGCACTCCCTTAAATCAAAAGTATTTCAATAGGTGAAACTGTCTGACTACTAACCCGAACTTCATTGACACAGCCGTCAATCTGTTCATGAAAGCAATATTTAATTTCAGCCTAAACCGTACAACGGAACGTTCAACCAACGATCGCCACCAAGACGAACACTGTATTATACAATTTACCGGGGCAGCTTCTCCACAAAGGGCTATATCGCATTTTGCGTTGTTACTGACAATGATCGCTATTGAGCTTTTTATGCATGAGCGATTTTCCACTAAATAAATGTCAAGTTTATGTACGTTTTTGGGGGCACGTCATAAGTTAGCAGATATAGAGCTACTGTTTGAATCGCCATTCCATCAGAAATATTTCCAGTGATAACGTTGTTACAGTAGCTTCTTTCCAAGGGTGTTCTTCATGAATTATTATGCAATAGACTATGAGTAGGCTAAATGCTTGAAAATATCACTAGAAGGGAAAAACTTAAAGGGACGGACAAGCAGGCACACCCTCACAATTTCCCCAGAAATTGCATGCTCTCCAGTTTATATTTGTATTGGCATTATTTGGTTCATGCTAATACACTTCAGTTTCCCATCTTCCTTTAAACCATAGGGGAATTCGTTTTGGTTCTTTCAACCATATTTTAACCCCCCTACAGTTTTGGTGACTCCGGCTACGTGATATGTTTCGAGCAATTCAGTTACAGTTTGGTGACTCCGGCTACGTGATATGTTTCGAGCAATTCAGTTACAGTTTGGTAAACCGGCGTTGCAAACCATGGTGCGGTGAGTAGGCCTAAGCATTTAAAAATGTAGCTTACATTAATTATATTCCGCCTGGTTCTGTTGGTAGAAACCTATTACTAGTTTCTGATATTAGCTCCTGCATTAAATGAACAAAAATGGAATGGGCAACTGAAGTTAACAATTTACTTAACCTATGGGAAACCGTTAGCGTTAACCGAACGTTATCTGAATTGAGCAAGAAAGACAAGAACGGTCTTAAAACTGATTGTACGCTAGCTGAAATAATTGAACATTGGCGAAAAGTAGGAGTCCATAAAAAGAAAGCAGAAAAGAAACAAATGTTGAAGATTACTGTACATCTAATTGGCAAATGTCTTCTCAACTCTGTCCTCAAAGCAGCGACACCTTTTTGTGCCTCACGGCAACCCACCGCTAACAAAAGCAGTTCTACTGAGTTTTCAGATACAGACAGTGGAATTGGTGAGCAAATTCCCAAGCCGCGTTCTACAAAGAACCATCGTGCCCCTGATCCGCCACGCATTTCTGTCATAAAAATGGCGACAAAGGTAAATCCCAAGCCCCAGAAGCCCACTACTAGACATTGTAACTTCTGTAAAAGACAAGGACACACCGAAATGCGATGTTGGGATCTTGGCAAAAGTATGCCTATTCCGCCCACACGCTTGTTTTATGCTAACAACAAAGTTAGATTTTGTCGTGCTTGTCTACGAAGTGGTCACACTGAGTCAAAATGTTGGGATATGGGAAAGGGCAGGCCTCCTCTATTTTACATGCAGCGAATGCTGGGGATACATAGGGTAACAATACCGTTGACTTGAGACTTCCAATTCTAGCTTTTCCATTTACTTAATTCAGGTCCAAATTGTGATATTGCTACATTCCTACTGTATTACCTGTGTTTAGTCTTTGTTGTAGTTCAAAGATTTGTTGTGGACAGTTAAGTTGTTGCTGCTCCTGTTCTTGTACTATATGTACCGTGCATATGGTTTGTCCATCCATGGTTTCCATGTTGGTTTGTGTGGATGAGGATGTACCTTTTTGTGTTTGAGTGGTGGTAAATGTTCACAATCGTTCCGGACCTGTAAATGTAGATGGTATAACTTGTATTTTATTACTGTTTATTTATTTTTGGGACCCAAGGACACTGTTTTGTTTTAATTGCACATCTATGTTAGATGATTGTGTACTTCTCATCTATCAAAAGGGAGGACTGTTGTTCACCTATTTCTTCCATTTGAGTTTTAGGACACTGTCTCACTAATTTCCATTTGTATCCAATCCGACTCTCTCAGACCCCAGACCACTCCAAACGCCACTCCAAACTTTACAATTTTCATTGTTAACCAAGTGCTGTGCTCCAATTGTGTTCTGCTTTAACAGGACAAGAACTTAAGTAGCAGGAATATGCTAACCAAGGGCACGTCTGCATGCCAATACAAAGGTCCTCTGAGCAATAGCCATGATCCAAAAGTGATCCTCTGAGCAAACATCCATGGCCATTAGAATCTCAATGCTGACCTGTCTGCAATCAAGTTCTTTTGTCCTTATGGGTGCAGGTTATCACACATTGAACACTGCAGCTTCTGCCTGTGCTTTTGTGTCCAAGAGGAAGGATTGTAAGGCTGGGTGTCAAACCTGTCCCCACCTCTCACATGCTAAAGTTTGGAGTTGCTGGACGGTCTCAACTTGATGGCCCTGACACCCCATTCAAGATCTGGTCTGATTGGTTGTTCTTGTGTATAAAGGGAATTGTAATGCATTGTCTGTTGGATTTCTTCATCTCCTGAGACCTTCTTCTCAGTTCTGCCTTGTCCTTGTCCTACTCTTTGCTCACTCTTGCTTTTCTCTCTGATTTACAATGATCACGGTAGAGTAGTTCAGTCAAGACAATCACGTATTAGATTTGAGCATTTATTGTTACATGACATGGACATGTAGATTTAACTTTGGCGGAGTGGATGATCTAAGGGAAGTACTCCCTGCCTCCTCGATGCAACACATACAGTACATACATGACATATGAGGCAGGGAGCAATAGAATATAATCCCCTAGAGATGGATAGAACATAGACAGCATGGGGGAGAAGGGGATGGTGGAGGGTGGCAGCATCAGTGATCATAAACGACCGGGGTGAGTGTGTGCGTATCCGCGCGTCTTTTAAAGCCGCCTTATCGGACGCGCCCAATGAATATGCGCTGCTAATATGGGTGTAGTGGGCGGAGCAAGAAAGGTGGAGTAAGACGCCTTACGTCCCTTGATGATGCGTGCTGCCCGATTGCCCTGCCTGAACTAGCTGCGCTTATGTAAGATTTAAAGCCTTCATTTGTAACATGTTTGCCTTGTAATTGATTTCATTCATTTGCAATGTTATTAAATGCGTATTCCTTTTGACCGTACTTTGACCATTCTTGCTCTGATTTAACCCATAGAGTCAAATAACTATACTTTATATTTGTATTGGCATTATTTGGTTCATGCTAATACACTTCAGTTTCCGATCTTCCTTTAAACCATAGGGGAATTCGTTTTGGTTCTTTCGACCATATTTTACCCCCCTACACAAGTATACTTCCTAAAGAGCTTCAAAGTATACTTTGCAATACTTTCAAGTGCACTTTCAATTAATGTAAGTACTTCAATAAGTAAACTTACTAAATGTAATTTTACTATTACTTACTATTATTATTATATTATTATTATATTTGGGAGCCCCTCAAACACCTCAGATTATAAATCACTTTGCGAGATTGGGAGCTGTTGCGAAGTTGCACTGCAAATGCTTAGCTGATAAAAGCTATTCGCTGCGCAAGTGTACACATTGTAAGAATCCAGCTCTTCTTATGAAACGTAACAGTCATTTAACTCATGGTTACAATGGTAAACCATCACAACAATGACCACGCAAATAAATACTATATTTTAAGCAGACACATTTAAAAAACAAAATTCATGAAGTTACATTTGTATTTAGAAAAAACTGCAAACTTATCAGCAAATTTACCGCCTTGCATCATGGAAATTGACCAGCCAATGAGCCAGCTATCTTCATTTTGTCACGTAGTTATTTCGTTCTTTAGTCAGTTTGACAGTATAACCTTCAAATACATAATGCAACCCTTCTGTCTGCTTCTTCCTCAAGTAGCTTTTTCGTTTTTTTCCATTTATACTCCAATTGATAACTAGAGAGCATACAATTTCTGGGGAAATTGTGAGGGTGTGCCTACTTGCTTCGGTTGCAGTTGGGTCCGTCTTAAGTTTTTCCCTTCTAGTGATATTTTCAGGCATTTAGCCTACTCATAGGCTATTGCATAATTTATTAAGAACAACCTTGGAAAGAAGCTACTGTAACAACGTTATCACTGGCAATATTTCAGATGGAATCGTGATTCAAACAGTATGTCTGGTAACTGAAAGTATGCCCCCAAACAACGTAAATAAACTTATTTATTTAGTGAAAATTGCTCATGCATAAAAAGCTCAATAGCGATCATTGTCAGTAACAACACAAAATGCGATATAGCCCTTTGTGGAGAAGCTGCCCCGGTAAATTGTATACTACAGTGTTGGTCTTGGTACTAGCTAGTATTGCGTTGGTTGAATTCGATGTAACGTTCCGTTGTACGCTTTAGGCTGAAATTAAATATGTTTTTCATGAACAGATTGACAAGTTTAGGCTGTGGCAATGAAGTTCGGGTTAGTAGTCAGATAGTTTCACCTTTTGAAATACTTTTGATTTAAGGGACTGCCGAACATGTTCTGTCGCTGTTTGACTTCGTAAACAGCTGTGTATGTTTTTGTTAGCTACACAGTGTCTCGCGTAGGCTATAGCAGTACTGGTTTGAAACCACAGGTAATGATAATTTCACCAACAAATCGTTTACTTGTAATCTAATGTCATAATTAATCGTACAACGAAAATGTATTTGTGAGGAATGTTTATTTTAAATATTCAAAACAGATGGATCATAGACCGCTGTAGTATGTGTTGCCCGGGCAACAGAGGCTAATGTCATGATGCTAATGCTTCAGTGAAGTAGTAGACTACTGTTTCCGAAAGTAGATGTAGTTCCTCAATAAAATCATCTTATATTGTACATTACACTTCACAATTGGGTTTCATATTTCAAGTAAAATGAGTAAATAGTTATCACCCTGGCCTCTTTGCTTGTGGCATTATATTATTGAGGAACTACATCTACTTTCGGAAACGGTAGTCTACTATTTCACTGAAGCATTAGCATCATGACATTAGCCTATGTTGCCCGGGCATCACATAGGCCTACTACAGCGGTCTATGATGCATCTGTTTTCAATCGTTAAAATAAACATTACTCACAAATACATTTTCGTTGTACGATTTATTATGACATTAGATTACAAGTAAACGATTTGTTGGTGAAATAATAATTACCTGTGATTTCAAACCAGTACTGCAACGCTGTAGCCTACGCGAGACACTGTGTAGCTAACAAAAACATCCACAGCTGTTTACAGTAGGAAGTCAAACGGCGACAGAACATGTTCGGCACTCTCTTAAATCAAAAGTATTTCAATAGGTGAAACTGTCTGACTACTAACCCGAACTTCATTGACACAGCCTAAACTTGTCAATCTGTTCATGAAAGCAATATTGAATTTCAGCCGTACAACGGAACGTTCAACCAACGATCGCCACCAAGACGAACACTGTAGTAGCTCTATACAATTTACCGGGACAGCTTCTCCACAAAGGGCTATATCGCATTTTGCGTTGTTACTGACAATGATCGCTATTGAGCTTTTTATGCATGAGCGATTTTCCACTAAAGCTTTTTAACGTTTTTGGGAGCATGTCTGTTTGAATCGCGAGCTACTGTTTGAATCGCGATTCCATCTGAAATATTGCCAGTGATAACGTTGTTACAGTAGCTTCTTTCCAAGGGTATTCTTAATGAATTATTATGCAATAGACTATGAGTAGACTAAATGCTTGAAAATATCACTAGAATGGAAAAACTTAAAGGGACGGACAAGCAGGCACACCCTCACAATTTCCCCAGAAATTGCATGCTCTCTAGTTAGCCTAGTTATCTCCCAGAAGTTAACAAGCTGCTAAACTAATGTTCTGCGACGTAGTCACGTGCGTTTCGTGACGTTAGTAGCATCAGTGAATGTGGCTAGCAAGTTAGCCACGTAAATAAAAATACATGCAACTAATGGCTACCAACTTTTGACGTGATGTTTTTTAAGTAATCCAAATATTGACGGATGCTTAGGGGGGCGGCATGATACCATCCTTGCTGTGCAACAGTCTCTATGCACGTCGTATCCATGCCTCGTTGCTAGAGTGTTCTGACGCAAAAAGACACAAAACGTACATCCTACTCCAGAAGAAATGTATACCATTTTCTGTTTCTAAGCATACTTCTTAAAAGTATATCAAAAGTGAACTATTTTCCAAGCATACTTAAAAGTATATCAAAAGTGAACTATTTTGTAAGTATACTTCTCACTGAAAGAAAGGGCATTGGCGGTCTGTTCAAACTATACATATTAATTTAATATATACTACATGATTTGTTCAAGTTTCTCCTCCAAACATGTTTAAATCTAGCAGTATCTCGGGATTTGTGTAATCTGCACATCTGTATCATGTTGGGAGAAAGTAATATAGTTAGGTTTGGGTAGTGTCTGCCCCTCCCCCACTCACGTCAGGTACGTGCCTGCGCATGCGCTTAGAAACCTTGTGCCAATTTTTTGAAGCTTTTCAGTTGTAATTTCATTTTCATGCAGTCTCGCTGAAGAGAATAAGTCAAAGATAGTGACAGTAAGTCAAAGATCCCACAGTAAGTGAGAATGGTTTTAATGTGAAACATTGTCATACTGACAGCTGGGCTGTCCCCGCATTGAAATTGCCAGTTAGGTAGTACTAGTTAACACACAAATATACAAGGACCGCTTTTTACACGCTTGTTATTGTTCGCTAGCTGGTCGGTTTTATACATGTGGACTGAAGCGTTTGTATAGTGAGTGCTAGCTACACGTGGGGCTGGCTGCAAATATTGCACAGCTAGCAATAATGTCCTTGGCTAGGGTATTTAGCCCACGTGTGGTGCACTCTTTTTCGACTAGTACAATATTTCGCCTGTGCTTATCTTTTTTTCACGGGCAGTTTAAAAATCCTTTCTAATATTATTTGTTTTTTTTGTTGTAAATATTACTGTTGATATATCACTTCATAGAGTTAAATGTTTCCAGGCGGGGAAGTAACTGTGTAAATTCCCAATATGTTGTCAGTTTATTGCAATGACGTGTATTTAATGTAGCCTAATATTTTCACAGATCCCAATTTGTTGCTGTGTCCGTTTGTGGTTTGAGGGTCTGCCAAAGGCTCTATAGTAGTGGTGAGTAGGCTATTCTTCACAAGACTATTTTCTATTTTATGTAGTGTAAATATTCAATGTATAGATTAAACACTTTTTTAACACTTTTTTTTAATTCTCTCTCTCTCATGGAATGCTTTAATTGTTCACCAGAATAGTATGGAGGACTAAAAGTGCCACAATGAATTAATTAAATACACCATTAAATAAATAAATACACCATTCAATAATTAATTACATGTGTAATTAATTAATTAAAATAAGGATTAAATACATAAATGTGTCATGATTTAATTAAAAGACCAATTCATTTTATGTGAAATAAATATCACAAGCAATACATTTACATTTACCAAAGGCTAAACAGCGCCCCCAGTCGATTGCATAATACATTTACATTTCACAACAATTCGATTGCATAATACATTTTACATTTCACAACAACGTGTTGCAGTACTTCATGACTTGGGACATCTGTCAACTCGCCCATCAAAGTTGGTAAGCGGATCCCATAACGCCTGATTGGTTACCCTGCGCATGAAGTCAAGGCAAATCAATTGCAGATAGCTCTAATGGATTGATGCAGAGCCAGTAAAACACATTCCAATACATTGGGTGGCGCTAATCACCTCTACGTTGGGTTAGATACAAGTAAAGGGGAAGACTAGAAAGAGAAGGAAAAAGGGTTTGAAAATAGAAGAGAAAGAGGGAGGAGAAAGTATAGAAAGAAGAGAAGTGCAAAAGAATAGGGAGAGAAGAAAATAAAAGACGAGATAAAAGAAAGAAAGAGAACCGGGAAGGACAGGATCCCAGGTCACTGTTAACATTAGCTGCACCTAACACCCACTGTTCCTACAGTTTAAACAGGCTGTGCTTGGCAGCCGATCTGCAAGGTCCGGTTAGCCCCATTGTGTGGTGCAAGACAAAATGTCCAAAACGTATCCTTAGAGAAGCAGCCAATTTGATAGAGCAGGGTCTCAGCAGAAATGCTCCGGCTCCGGCGGCTCAGTCACAGGAGATACCTCCTGCTCCATCACAGCAGATACTGGTACCTGCCGCTCCACTAGGTACACCTGTCCAAGGTAAATTAACTAAGTAATTTCATGTTAGCTGGGTCTGCTACAAACGGAGTGGTGTAGCTTCGCTCTGAAGGGTCTTATTTTCCCGATAATGAACGGCGTTGATCTGTACATTTCCCCTCTTATTATACGGCTAATTCCACTTAGTATCGCTAGTTTATGTACCCTTAGTATAGATAGTCCACATAATTAAATTAGAGGTTCCTTTATGTTTATTTATATGCACCTTCCTGCCAAAGCAAATTCCTTGTTTGTGCAAACTTTCATGGCGAATAAATACATCCCTTTCTGATTCTGCACCATAGAAGTTGAGGCTGTTTTAGCTGACTGGTAACCATTGAGCTGTTTTTTTCTGTGTTGCAGCCGAGGTAGCAAGGCTCTTTGCGCCATATAGTGGGGTAGCCAGAAGAACCATAAGACGTCAACACTCACAGAACACACACGCGCAAGTCCAAGGTAGCCGAAGAAGCTACACGCATACTGTCTGTTGTTTGGCTGACCACAAGGCGTCTGCAATACCAAGCGTACAGATTAAAATGGACCTTGGTACATCAGGACTTGGAGATCATAAAGTAACATTTTCAGGTTAGTGCGAAACTAGGCATTTACCAAAACCCCCAAAAGTTTGTAGTGTCTGTGACTTGTTGAAATTATTTGGTTCTTCTCGGCATGTCTTTTTATAGTCATAAATATTTCCATATGTTCATGTGAATCAAATGTAATTGATTTTCATAGTGTGAATAATAGTCATCACAGGCTTATTTGCTTAATATAGGTGAGTCAATGAGTTATGTGTTTTCTCTCCAGGGAATGAGAACAATAGCATGGTGATTACCAGTAAGCTGATGCAAGTGTTTCCGAAGCTCCAACAAGGGGGAGGCTTTGAACTCCTCAAAATTGCAGGAACTACACGGAGTCGGAATCTTCAAGTGCTTCCGTGTCCCAGCAATGGATACACCATTGCCTATCTGAAGGATCCTTCAACAATGATTGGACAGGCCGCAATCTACATCCGTCCACTACAACAGGATCTACCCTTAGATCATGTACATAAATTGACAGAGACCTAGTTTCATACATAATAAAAACCAAGATTACTGGTGACTTTTAATCATTAATTAAAAGCCACTTGTTGTTGTTGTTAGGAGAGCTCACGTCCTGCCTCTGGTCCAGTCATCCCTTGCATCTCCTGTCAGAAGGAAGTTCCCTTTTCAGAGATAAGGCTGCACAGATTGAGCTGCAATGGGTATGTACTTCCTAAAGCAATGCAAGGGTAGCGCATACATTTTTCTCTTACAGTGTTGTATACACAAATAAGGGAGTATGACCAAGGCCGGATTAACCATTAGGGCAACTGGGCACTTGCCATCTAAGGGGCCCTGGACAACTTCAACTAAAATGTTATATCACGTTATGAACGCAGTCTTTACTTTCCTTAATTTGACCCCCTAACACACCTCTTTAACCTATCTTTTCAAACAGGAATTTTTCCTTCTAACATGAAAGTAGCTAAGGTTATACCATTACATAAGAATGGTGATGAACATTCATTTACTAATTATAGACCAGTCTCACTTTTAACACAATTTTCTAAAATTCTGGAAAAGTTATTCAGCAATAGACTTGATGAATTCATTACTAAACATCAACTTCTGTATGACAGTCAATTCGGCTTTAGAAAGAATCATTCCACCGCACTGGCCTTGGCTGAATCGGTAGAAATTATTAGTAATGCTATTGATCACAAATTGTACTCTATAGGATTTTTTTCTTAGACCTCAAAAAAGCATTCGACACTATTAATCATGACATCCTTCTTAATAAACTGGAGAATTATGGCATTCGAGGTTTGGCACATGACTGGGTCAGAAGTTATTTACATGACAGGAAACAATTTGTGAAATTAGGGGAGTTCATATCGACATGCTTAGATATTGTTTGTGGGGTCTCTCAGGGGTCAATCTTGGGGCCGAAATTATTCCTGCTTTATATAAATGACATATATAAAGTGTCGAAAGTCTTAAGGTTAATTTTATTTGCGGACGACACAAACATCTTCTATTCGGGGAAAGATCTGAATAATATGGTTGAGATCGTAAACATTGAATTGACTAAGTGACATGGGTGGTTAAACCGAAATAAGTTATCACTAAATTTAGAAAAAACAAAATTCATGATGTTTGGCAGGAGAGCATCAGATGTCGCTGTAAAAATCAAGGTAAATGGGATTGAAATTCAAAGGTTCAAGCAACACAAAGTCCTAGGGGTAATAATTGACGATAAATTAAGCTGGAAACCACAAGTTAGCCATCTCAGGGGCAAAATAGCCAGGTGTATTTCTATACTTTGGAAAGCACAACATTGTTTCAATCAAAAGGCCTTGCTTGTATTATACTGGAGTTTAGTTTCCCCACATCTGCATTACTGTGCTGAAATATGGGGAAACACTTACAAAGGTACATTGCACCCGTTGGAGATTCTTCAAAAGAAAGCAATACGAATTATTTACCAAGCCAATTACAGGGCACACACTAATAACTTTTTTATTGAAGGCAGAATTCTCAAATTACGTGATGTGGTAAATTACCACACAGTACAAATTATTTACAAGGCTTCAAAAAAAAGCCTTCCCAACAGTTTACAAGCAATGTTTGAAGACAGAGAAGTTTCGCATGATTTAAGAAGAAAAGGTAAATTCACTGAGAAAAATATACGGACCACACTTAAATCCTTTTCGATTTCTGTAAATGGTATTAAGCTATGGAATGGACTTGATGAAGTTGTCACAGGGAGTTGCAGTTTGCGCAATTTCAAAGCAAATTATGTTAAAAAAATTATTGAAAATTACAGACTAATAACCTGAGCACAATGTCAATGTCACTTTCATTACAATATTGTAACAAATAATACAGGCCAGCAGACAGACTTGTTTTGGAATACTTTTGCAGAAGTGTTTAGACTACCAGTTTAGTAATGGAACAGGCCAGATACAAGGCCACTTCACACTTTATACACTTGGCATTGTCACAGAAAAACTGAACTGTGCTGAACTGATCTTAAAAGCTGAAGCAATTAGATTAAAATTGACTGTGTATTGGACTGCAGATTCTTAAAAAAAATAATAATAATAAATTGTGTGTATGTGTATGTGTGTATGTATGTGTGTATGTGTGTATATGTATATATGTGTATGTATATATGTGTGTGTGTATGTGTATATATGTATATATATATATATAGCTATATATATATAAAAAAAATGTTTTTGTTTGTTTTATTTTTATTTTCTGTAACAGTAATCTGTGTATCTGAATTTGAAGAAAATGGGGGCGGGACCTGATAAGCCTTTGGCTTCTTCCGTCTCCCTTCGGACAACACAAAGTATGATGTATGAATATTTGCAAGAGAAAATTGTGTATCGTGTGGAATTGTCCGAAAGAATAATAATTAAAAAAAAATCACGTCAAAAACCGTGTTTATGTAGTCTAGTAGCTGCCTGCACAAATTGCCAGCTCTACCCCGCGGACACTGCGAACGAGAGTCACGTGAGTTGAAGCGCTGTGGCTGGAGGAGAGCATGATGGAGAAGCAGTTAAGCGGGAGTGCTAAAAGAAAATTGAAAAGAAAAAAAGAATTGAAGTTAGTCGACAATTTAAAACATGTAACAAAAATAGCGAATTATTTCACTCAAAATCAGTGCCCTCTGAGAAAAGGTGCAGATGGAAACGCTGAAATCCCTCCTTCACCTGTGGCTGTGGAAAAGCAGCTAACGTTAACGTTAGCTAGTGCTAGCACGAGCAGTCAGGCTACCACCAGCCAACTGAGCCAAGAGCAAAAGGACGACGAGGATGAACAGCCTCCACATCATCACAACGAACATGATGCAAGCCCGACTGAAAGAGCTGAGACCACAGGTAGCTCCAGCCCTCGCAGCACCTTCACACTCCCGTCAGATCCGGCATTTTGGGGACCCCTGACAGAGACGCTGAGGGAGGAGGCCATCCACAGAGGACCAGCTGCCTTCCACAACAGGGCTAGCATCAGTGCCAGCATCAGTGAGGGAGTCTGGGCTTGGGTGTCGAACCCGCTCTCTCACAAATGACCTGAAATTGTCGTCTTCAAAACAACGAAGTCGTCCCGAGGGAATGGCTGCTTTATTCACCATCTACTGGCTCTGTTTACTGTCATGCCTGCAAACTTCTGTCACCCCAAACCCAACAACATGCCTTCACCAGTGGATTTAGCGATTGGAAACACTCTGAGAGGATCGGGGACCATGAAAAAAGTTTGGAACATAGACGGAATATGTTGTCTCTAATACAGAGATCCCAAGTCGTTTGCCGAATGGATGCTGCACTTGTCCGACAATGTGAGGCAGAACAACGGTACTGGACAGAGGTACTGAGGCGTGTGGTTACTGTCATCAAGTTTTTGGCAGCTACGGGGCTAGCTTTCAGAGGCGACAACGAACTGTGCATAATGGAAATTATCTTGGGACATTAGAGGTCATTGCACATTTCTACCCATTTTTAAAAGAACACCTTGTAAAGCATGGCAACAAGGGGAAAGGTAATCCCTCATACATCTCTTCCACTGCGTGTGATGAATTTATTGCATTAATGGGTGACAAAACAAAGCAAGTCATTGCAGATGAAATTAAGCAGGCGAAATATTTCTTGTCGATTCCACCCCAGATCTTTCGCATGTGGATCAGCTGACATTTGTATTCCGATTCGTTAATGCAAGTGGGAAAGTAGTTGAAAGGTTCATAGGATTTGAGCCCATCCACAGCCACACAGGCCTTAGTTTAGCGGAATCTGTCATTAGCATGGTGCGAAACCTTGGCCTGGACTTGGCGAACTGTCGTGGTCAAAGTTATGATAATGCTAGCAACATGTCTGGCAAGTATAACGGACTCCAAGCTCAGTTGAAAAAAGTAAACCCACTAATCCACTATACACCGTGTGCCGCCCACTCATTAAACCTTGTTGGTGTTAATACCATTGATGACTGTAGTGCAGATGTCGTCTCTTTTTTTGAACTT
>CAEFZP010000656.1:0-214163 GCA_903064625.1 Mallotus villosus
TCAACATTAACCCAATTGTTTCTCATTAAATACATAGACTAGCATGAATTAGCGTGGTGGATAGCGAATGGGAGGTGTTATGAGCGGTTGTGACACTGACACGGTAAATTCTAAAAAGTTACATTTTCCAAATATGGTTACAAGAAATATTGAAGTCACTCATCGTTCGAATTACAGGTTCAAACATTCAAACATTCACATATCCTTTTGGTTAGTCAAGGCTATCTTTTTGTCGATTTAAATGAGTCATTTGTATATATATGTGGCCTATCAACTGGAAGCAATGTTGGTTGTATGGTTTATTACAAGTTTACTAGATTACATAAAATCAAAATGTATTTGTATAGCCCTTTTACACGCAAGCATGTCACAGAGGGCTTCACATACGCCCATAGACCTGCCTCTCAACCAACCTAAACCCTCAAGGAAGACAAGGAAAAACTCCCACAAAAACTCAATGCACATGTCAACTAATGGTTGCTCTCCAGGAATTAATAACCAGATAACGGGACGAGTTGACCAACAACCTACACAAATGTTCTTTGCTGTCTAAAAGCAATGTAAAAACACTGAGTGGTTGATATCAGTAAACACAGTGAGACTATGGGCAGCTGGGGCAGCCACAAGCACACCCTCACAATTTCCCCAGAAATTGTATGCTCTCTAGTTGTGTATTGAATCCCGATCCCGTATGCAATCGTTTAAACAGGAAACAAAGCTTCCCTATCTGTGCTAAAGGAATAATAAACAAGGCTGATTTCATCAGAGAGTATCATGTATAATGCAATGTGCATGCTACTGCTCACCACCTGCTACACGGTGCTGCAGTGTAGAAGGGGCCTACAGGAGAGTCCTTCTGTGGCAGGACTGCCAGCCATATGTTTCAGTGGGCGCAATCACGTACAGTATGCTTCCCCCTGGCCAGACCAAACATCTGTCTCTGACTTAGTGATGAAGAACAGTTTAAACACGGTTGCATACATGCCACGAGAATAGGACTCCATCTCTGGATCAAAGGGACGTTCCGGAACTGTTGTAACTCCTGCTTGGGCATTGTTCTAGTTCTGTTCTGTGCATGTTTGTGTGGATGCTGGCTAGGTATGAGCTACTGTTGTGAAGAGAGTGCGATCCAAGTTCCTGTAAAGATCCCAGTTATGAGGGTCCCCTGAAGAACTGTGGTTCTTCTTTATTTGTTGACTTGAATTTGCATTCTTGCATCTGTACTGAGGTTCAAAGACTTGAATGGTATATTTTATTGAACATCATTTGCAAACAGAACATTCCATTTCTGCTCTCATCGGTGCATCTGGGGATGGGACTGTTAGATGTGGAAATCTGAGAGCATCACTGAGATGTCACACCCCAGAGATGTTCCAACGTGCAACTGTGCATTAGTCATTGTTGTGGACCTCAAGATAGACCAGGAGATAAGAATCAAGAGGACTGAGAGGAGAAGAAAGGAGAAGAAGTCTTGTTTACCTTGTGCTACTTGTTCCATTCATTCATCGTCCATAATGGTGCATTTGGGTCACGGAAGAAAACAAAACCAGACCATGTAAGATGAGATAAAAGAGAAGTTGTGGCAAAAACCATGTGTTGGAGGTTTGTTTTTGTATTTGTTTGTGTTTTGTAAATCTGTACTGTCCTCAAAGCTGCTCTTCTAGTATATATTTTATTATGTGTGATGGAACCTGAAGAGTTGAGATTAGAGGTCTTGGAAAAGTCAAGCTGGTATCAATGATCAAATGAAACCTTAGAGAGAATAACATCCAGGGAAAGGAAGCATTGATCAAACGCACATTTTCCCCCAAATGGATCCAAGGTTTGAATTTTCTGTCAAATGATACATGAGGTCAGTTCAAAGATATTAAAAAGTAAGACGCTGGAAAAAGCAATAATCATGTCATCACGTGTCAAAATGTCAGAGGACAGTTACATTAATACATCATACGCCATCCTGAAAACATCTCTGAGCAGACATATAAACGGAACTATATTGGGAATAACAGAATAACTACCTCAGTCTTTCCTAAGATATGGTGCCACATGGACATCCAACCCCCTACCCCCCACTTGCCTCACCCCCTCTACAATTTGTGGCAGTTCATCCTCTCTCATCTTTGGTTAGGGCTTCCCGCCATCTTAGATCCATGCAATCATTGTATTGGATTCGTGCTGGTGTGTCTACTTCTATGCGAGTCAGAAACAGTGTGTGCATGAAGCACATTGACTTCATCCCCTCATGGCATTTTGTAAAAATTCTATCTGCTTGTGCTGAAGATTTTTTTTTGTCCGTCTCTTCATAAACGGAGTGACTAAGTTCAGTTGAGTTCTGGATTTCCTTCCACACTTGCAAGTCTGTGTGGGGTTTCTGATTCCACATGTGTCTCCTGTCTCCAGGGGGACCGAAGGCCCCCCCACAGCCCCCAAATGGGTGGTCTTAATGGCTGAAATTGCCCCTTGGGTAGCTCTGATTGCTAACTTCTGTGGAGGGTGCAGGGTTGTCTTGGCCTGATATTGCAGCCTTTCTTCTTCTCAACAGCTATAATCCAGGGAATGAGCCATTATTTAGACCTTAACCTGCATGTGAAAGGGATATGGAGTGTGTGTGATTGTGAGTGTGTTTACATGTGTGTTCACACTGCATTCGCCCAATGGAGGTAAGCACAGGAGAGAATGTGATGAAAAAGATGAGAGACACTGTAGCAGAAGGCTGGGGATAAATACCTCGAGTTAGAAAGTGTAGGCTTTCTGGGTAGACATGCCCTCCAGAAATGGGCCCTCCTTTTAACTTTTCAGCACAGGCATCGTGTGTGTGTCTGATTTACAATATTCACATCTGGATTCCTCTCATCACCCGAGAGAGGGTAATTCCACACCTCTACAGCTTTCTGTCATTGAACACCTTGAGACACACATACACGCACACACACACACACGCTCATGCACACAAACCCTCCCTTCTCCTGTTCACTACTGTGCGATTCTGACATGAATCATTCTGTCTCCATTCGATCTCCAAAGTGTTACATCCTTCTCTGGAGAGTTGACATTCTGAGGCAGGTAGACCTAACTGAATATATTGTGCTTTGGTCCAATTGCACAAAACCCAGGCCTGTGGTGAAGAGCACAGTTTGGTTTTGGTGGAGCATAGGAGACAGTAACTGGTGTTCCTACTCCCCAACAACACAGAGTCTCTGATTCCCCAGAACCCCAAAAGTGGGTCCAGATGACTGGCTGGGACAGCGTTGATGGGGGGTGGTGATGGGGGGATGCAGGGGTAAGAGAGAAGGATGCAGGAGGCTTGGGGATTTAGCAATGGGTGGATGAGGTCAGAGCCTTAGAGCAAATTCCCACAGGACCCCAAAATAGAGAGAGAGAGCTCTGATGTTTGTGCTCGTGAGGAGAGAGTGGGCGTTTGTGTATGTCTGTAGGGGAATACACAGGCAGGCATTGCCATGCTCTTGCAACCCTGACAAATCTACAAAGGGACCATCAATGCGCCTCTCCAAAGCCCTTCTTCTCTCCTTGGACGACTGAGGTATGCAGACATCCTTCTCCAGACCAAACCGTACCAGGAACAAAGGCTAGCCCAAAAAACGTTCTTCCCTCTCCCAGATTGGCTCAAAGGTAGGACATCCTCCTCTATCTTTACCTCGTGAAAAGAAGGCCCCCCTCACTGTTTGAACCTTCACTCGCCACCAAAAATATTCCAGATTCACAGTGCACACGACGATCACCCACCCACCCCACACACACATACACACGTGCGTACACATAAACACACACTCCCACACGCCCCTATTCACCACTCGATTCAAATCGAGGACTGTTGTTGTCATGGAGGACATGCATATTGGAGTGATAAAGACGAGCAGGTCCGTTCCTGTGTCTGTCAGTCCTCTCATGGAAAAGAAAGTTGTTTTTCACACACTGTGCGGAAATACGCGGTGACAGTAACACATAAAAGACGTGCTTGTGGTTTGACGTTGACGTCACGGCTGTGGAGCTGAAGAGAGCGTGAGGCTGGACTGAGTCGTTCCCCGGGCAGAAAGACAACAGGGTGCAGTGTAAAACGCGGCGCGATCGAAGCAGATGTGCACGCAAATATGAACAAAGGTCGAAAAGAATCCCTCAGACAACCCCTCGCTCGTACACCCTGCAGGCACGCACGCACAGAAGACCAAATACACGTGCACACGTGCACACACGTGCACTTCGTAACATTTCACCTTTACAGGGCTGTCAACTCTGTAGCCACAAGTCTTGGTTAATCCCCTTACTGAGCTGGAAGGCATGTAACTGTATACTGAACTAATCAGAGCTTTCTCTCCCTCTCTCTCTCCTTCAGATCGCACACACACACACACCTATGTATACACACATACAGACTGATATATACATGCACACGCAAGCTCATACTGTACCTGTACACACAGAGAAAGACACGCACGCGCTGAGATCCAGTGTTCAGATCAGATCCCCCTTCACCACAGAGCAGTAGAGGATTAGAAGAGCAGGCATTTCCCAAACCCTCTGTGGCTTGTGTGATGACATGATTGTCAGTCTCTTTAATTCCTGGTCTCACAGTAAGATTCCCCCGAGAGCCTCATTCAATAGATAGTATAAAGACTTTGGAGAAAGTAAATAAAAGTTGAGAATTTTTTTTCCTGTTTAGACATGCCCCGTTGGCTTTTTATTGCCGAGGTGAAAAGTATATCGCAGAGTTTCTCGTCAGTCGGCTTTTGGGTGTCAGACAAACTGGGTGTATACCTTTTGTTTACAGTTAGACAGCTGTGTGTACTTATTGGCCGTGTAATAAAACATGAACTAGGACTTATATAACTGTTGTAGGAAATGAATATGAATGTGTACTTTCAACTGTTATCCATTGTAGAGTGACTCTTCTCAGCCATAGGATGCAGGAACCATGAAAGTGAACCCTGTAGATCAATTGCGTTAGTCCACCAGAGTCTGAGGTGGTGGATAATTCCATCTGTCTATCTGTAACAGCTACTGATCTCTTTGGTCTTGTCACCTGAGGCTCTGGGAGCTGTTTCCTGCTTACAGTAGAGATGTGTGTGTCTTTATGGTTTCAGGTATGCAAGTGTGTGTGTGTGTGTCCTGTATGAGTGGGAATAAGGAGATGTGCCTTTTACCCATAGAAAGGGGACAGGGTCACATTCGAGTCATATGAGACAGATTGATGCGGTCCTTCCAAGGCGCCCAAACTTCAAACGCTCCATCTGACAGTGTTATGGTTGTCATTGGAGATGCTTCTCTTTTCAATCTGCACACAACATCAATAGATGAAAAAATAGAATAGATAGAAAAAAAACATTCTAATCTCCTCGATAAATAATGATGTAATTTGAAGCACTTTTAAAATGTAGTTATAGAGTAATAGTAATCTGACTAATTGTTGGAAAGTCATTTGAAACTTCAATATGGGACCAATTATTACATTATATCCTGATGTGAAGGTCATATTATTCATACTCAATAAGACTCATCAGGTTCCAAAACATCCAGATATCTGTTTAGTCTGACTATCCCCTCCTGGTTGGTGGTTTCATGACTCTGTCAGAGCCGGTTAGGGTTCTGCTGGATATCTTGTGGCTATCACAGTATAGCCAAGAGCTTCTCTTTAGTACTGGAAATGACCAAATGAGAGCGGAACATTCTCCTTTTCATGAGGAAGGACTTGTAATTTGCTGTAATGGCTGACACATGGACACGCCATCTTGAGGGGCCTCAAGCTATGGAAATCAGTAACATACATACACAGGCGATGCAAACACAGACACATGGAGCTCACTGTATGTACACACCATGTGTTCTCACGCGCACACATGAACGGACACACACACACACGGACACATACACACATACAGTACATTTAAACAATACACACATACACATCAAATGGACACACACCACACACGAACACACATGGACACACACATACACAAATATAAACAATACACACACATACACCCCTTACCCAGCACTGCGAACATGTGTTTTGGACATCCCCAGTGACTGTTTGTTTCAAAATTTTCAGCGTTTATATTTCTGGATCCAAAACTGTCAATATAGATCCAAATAGAGCAATTAGTACAGGGGAAAAGCAAATAAAGAGTTTGATGAAAGCAAGGCTGGATTCTGACCTTGTTGTGACTCCATCCTAAAGTCTCAGTCATTTTCAAAGCTGTGAATTCCAAAGTGCCAGGCGGCCCTCTCTTTAAATTGATTTACAATGGCTGTTTGGGCCTGAAAACATATAATTATTCTATATTTGTCATGCCTATGCCAATTTATACAAAGTCCTTTGTTCACATAATTTGCATTTGACAGGACATTTTTTCATTAAACTTCTGATGTAAACACGTGATGGTTTTGACAGAAAACAAATTGAGATCACAGCAACTTACTTACTTACTGCCCTTTATGCCTAGTGGCATGTAGGGCAGCAACAAAGGATCTCCACTCCTGTCTGTTTTGGGCGAGCTTTTGGATAGAACTCCAGGTCTGATTCATGGTTTTCAGTTCTTTCTCCACTGTTCGACGCCAGGTCTCTTTGGGTCGTCCTCTCTTTCGAGTGCCTTCCGGTGTCCAGTGTAGGGCGGTTCTTGTAATGTAATCCTGTTCTTTTCGCATGATGTGTCCAATCCATCTCCACCGCCTTCTTGTAATAATGGTCTCTATACTTTCTTGGTTTGTCCGAGCAAGTAATTGCTGGTTGGAGATGGTGTTAGGCCAGAAGATACGTAAGATTATTCTGAGATTTCTTGTGTGGAATACAGAGATCTTGGAAAGGTCTTTCTCCGTCATCCTCCAGCATTCAGAGCTGTATAGTAAGGTGGAGAGAACACAGCTCTGGTATAACTTGAGTTTGGTGTTGATGCTGTACTTCGTGGACTTCCACACATTGTTGATCATTCTGAATGTGTTTCTTGCCTTGTTGAGACGGCTTTTGATGTCATTGCCTGTTCCTCCATCATATCTTAAAATGCTTCCCAGATATGAAAACTCTTCTGTTGTGGGTATATTTATTCCATTTATTTGTATAGGTGGAGGGTTTTGTGTGTTTAAGGTCATCACCTCTGTTTTCTTCAGGCTTATGTTCAGTCCTATTTGTTGTGCAAATCTGTTGACACGGGATGTTTTTTCTTGCATATGTTGGTGTGTATGGGAAACCAGTGCCAAGTCGTCTGCAAAGTCTAGGTCTAGATCACAGCAAACTTACTATATAATATAAAGAGGAATAAATACAAATACGGCGAATGACAGCCAAAGTGACCACTTCCCAGACAGAGATGATATCCCCCCCCCCTTCTTATCCTGTCTATTCAAACAGGAGACAGCCGGCATTAGGTAAAACGATACCACCTCTCTCCTAATCTCACTCATCTAAAACTGTATACAGGACGCAGTGTTAGAATGGGACTAAATCTCTGACATCTCCTTGTAACAGGTCCTGGGGTTGAACACATGCACGCTCACACACACACACACACACACACGCACACGCACACACGCACACGCACACGCACACGCACACGCACACACACACACACACACACACACACACACACACACACACACACACACACACACACACACACACGCACACACAAATGCTGAATTAGATACAGAAGACATGTCTGGGTTGTTTAAAGGGCTGCTACTTTTTTACTCAGGGCTCTTTGTTTAGGGACGTGTCAAGAGATACCACATGCTCTTAAAGCACTGAGGCTCAGGGGGCAGGTAAAGGAGGAGGAGGTTTGTCATTCATCATGAAGTAAAGGGATGAAAAAGATGAATACAGGTATGGTTACATTAGTAACATGCAAACTAACATGTACTGAACTATAATTATAAATGTATCAATAAAAAAGTCTACTTTTCAACAAACAATTGAGAGGAGAGCTCCATGGTAAAACAACATCTACAGTCGTGGCCATACACACAATACTGATAGCAATACTTTTGGCCACGGCTGTACATTCAAAATAAAAGAAACAATTAACTTTTTGATCTTCCATTTCTGTATTTGTCTCATGGGGAATGTTATTCTGTGCTCCAGAAGGGAAGGGTGGAGACTTCTAAAAAGGGCGTGCATGTCTTTGAAGGGGAGAGGGGAGGAAATGTTGAATAAGTGATCACCAGAACAGACTTGAGTCCAGAGCAAGGCAGTGAACAGCCTGCAAAACTCAAAGGCAGGTTAATTGACTTCACAACGATGAATTACAAATGTTGGACTGCAATGAGTATAGATGCGTTTTTCTTCACATCTTTTATACGTGACGTTTGACAACAATATGTAGACAGACTAGTTTGACATGTTTAATTACAAGCTATCTGCAATTACTCAAATGTTAAATGTACCTTTCTTCAACAGTCTTAGAAATAATTAATTGACTCAATGTTGGAAAAAGAAGCATGGTGTCAACGTTTTGTTTTTTGAGGATAGACGAGAAGAACAACTCATGGGATGTAGTGTATGTAAAATTAGGCTCAACTTTGGAAAGGCGCTGTCCAAAGTGTCAGTGTGTTTTACCATGATCGTAATTTTTACCTACTTTTTCTACTGTCTAACCGAATTGTGTGACTCGGCGCCAAGACCAGTTTATGACAGACAATTTCTCAACCGGCACTATAATGTCATGGATGTTATTGATGACGACCTGCGACCATCAGAGCATCTCAGTCAACTCCCCGAAACACCGACTCGATGGAACAGTACAGCCATTTCAACTAGAACCGCTTTAACCCTTGCCATCAAACAGGTGGACGGAGTAGGACGGCAAGTGTCAGACGGTATCCCCGTGTCCAACACATTTGGCAGTAAAAAGTTCCCTCAAGCCATCATTATCGGTGTGAAAAAAGGTGGAACGCGCGCTCTGCTGGAGTTCCTCCGTATTCACCCGGACTTGAGAGCTGTTGGCGCGGAACCACACTTTTTTGACAGATTTTACGATAAAGGACTAGAATGGTACAGGTAAGACCGAAATATCGACCAAAATACCTATTGATAAAATGTTTACGTTAAATGCAGGTCGGGTGACTTCGGTTAATCTGGGATTTTTTTTGCATGCATTTTCTCATCGGAGTTTCCTGATTAACTAGCTTGCCCTGACCCTGTCTGTGACACCACACCAATCACGTTTTGTGATTTCAGTCATAACATCCATGCTAAACCTAGAGTCAAAGTTCTGGACTAGACATTGTCATAGCAGGGAAGAAAACGCTTTAGGTGTCCCACATTACACACTGTCCCAGATTACCTGAATTCGCCTACAATAGTGTAAAATAGCAGTTTCAAGACGTTTCAAAACATATAGCCTTTCAGGCGAGAGTTGCAAAATGTCATTAAATATGCTCACCAGCCTACTGCTTAGAGGCACGTGAAGAAGCTGTGGACAGCCCAGTTACGGCGGGATGATGAATCGGGAGAGGATGACGGTTGAGATGAGTCTGTTGACCTAAGGGAAAACCACTCACCTGTTGAGAAACGGGTGATGGTCCTTGTCAATACGCAGTAGAGTCCCAAAGGGCCAATGCATCACGTCAGCCATTTCAAAAACTTTTTAAAATAATGCTCACCATAAGAGGACTAAAACAGTTGAATTGTACTTTTTTATAATAAAACATATCAGCTGGTAAGAACTAATTCAGCTCAATTAAAAATGTTTATAGGGACATTGACACGATAAATTGTGGCATATACTATTCTCATTCAGGGACATAGGTCTAGGGGACTGTTCCAGTATTAGCCGGATGGATAAAATGACTTGACCAGAACGGTTATTTAGTTGCAATGAAGGCTTATAAAAGGTCTAAGTGAAGGGCTTGAGTATACGTGCTGATCATCTCCAGATGGTCTGGAAGCATCTAGATAGTGTGGTTTTGCCTATGAGGATGTCAAACCTAATGACATGGCATGGGACACTATGTCAAATCTTTTAAGGAAAGTCATGAACATATCTTTCACGAGAGCCTATAGCTTACATTACAGAGCTTTGAAACTATAGAAAAGACTGAATAGAGAGGCCTTTTTGAATCCGTGAACAATATACTGTTGCTTGAGAAACAACATGGAGAGAGGTCTTGAAGTAAAGAATGCAACTTTTATTTAAACTATTAAATCAAGTTTAAATATGTATAAGAGGGAAAAGGTATTCATTAATGTCATATTTTCTGCCTTTTTACCTAATCTTTTTTTGCAGTGTTTTAAGTTAACTTTCAAACATAAGGACACATGGAAACATTTTTGCCACTGATAATTTTAGCATGCTGCTGGTTCTAGACTTGTCCTCCTCCTCTATTCCATTCTTAATCTCTCACTTTTGCTCCACACGCTCTCTCCTCTCCTTTTTCCTCTCCTCCCCTCTCTGACCTCAGTCTCTTTCTCTGTGTCTTCTCTCTCTTCTGTTGCTGTTGTTCTCTTTAACCCCATATACCTCTCGCTCTTGTTCCCTCACTGTGTCTCTTCTCTTACCCTCTTTCAGAGTAGTGGATGAAGTGTTTCTGTGGAAATGCCTGTGGCACGGGTGTTTCAGGGGGCAGGGCCCAGGGCTGGGTAGGGTTGTGTACTAGATGTGCTTTAATTGCCAAGCTGCCAAGCCGGTCTCATAAACTGACTCCATACACACGTACTGCAGCCTACATTACATCAACACAATCACCTTCCGATGTTTACAAGCATCTCTTAATCATTGAACAAATAGATACAGAAAGACAACTACTAGTTCAGTATTAATGGTGGATTCACATAGGAATACAATGAAGGAACTATGGAGGGACAAAACTCATGCTTCTGGTACTGAACCAGGAGATGTTGTGGGGAATCTGTTTTGTTTGGATCTTTTCGAAGTAACACAAAAAGGTGACAGAAAGTGACAGTTAGGTGCCTGGACGAGCCCATCCATGTGGAACCTTCATGGCCCTCTCCCTTGAGTCGCTGTCAGGGAAACACACCTCACAGGAAAACACACCTGACCTCTTTCTGCTTGACTCACTCTGTTGCCAGGGAGGACCTCACACAGAACTCCCGTCTCTTTCTCTCTCTCTCTCTCTCTCTCTCTCTCTCTCTCTCTCTCTCTCTCTCTCTCTCTCTCTCTCTCTCTCTCTCTCTCTCACCTGTCTGTATCTTTTTATCACACACATGCACACAAACACACACATGCACACGCACACACTCTCTCTCTCTGTGTCTCTCTCTCTCACACACACACACGCACACGCACACACACACACACACACACACACGCACACACACACACACACACACACACACACACACACACACACACACACACACACACACAAGAGAGACCCTTACTTTTGCAACTCATGACAGTGTCAGGCTGTTGTTGGGTGCCTCCTCTCCAGTGTGTCAGTTTCCTGCTCTTCTGAATTTCTGATGGCATTCTAGTAAATGGTGGTGAGAGTCTGCCTACACGAAAACAAAATGCTTTGTGACTGCTGCATTAACTTGTACATCATTTTCACATTACTGTAAGCCTCATGTAGCATATTGGTCAATTGCCAAGTCACTTTTATTGAAAATAAGGCTTTTCACTGTAAATAGCTGAGTCTGTTTTTAATGGGAGAGGAAGAGACGTGCTCTCTCGTCCCGTCAAGGATGAGAGACCCAGATCCCATGTGCACAGACTTCATACACATCACATTGGAGATGTGTGGGCTGTTCCAATAGCACTGGCTGTGCAACACGGATCTTCTCAGCTCTGATGTCCTCTTGCTATTATATCTGTTGTCCCATTCCTTCCTTCTCCCCCTCTCCCTCCCTCCCTCCCTCCCTTTCCTGTTCGTCTACATGTGTGCATATGAGCTCTTAACAGAGTTAGGGGAAACCCACAGAAACCCTGTCCAAATCAAAAAGGGGATTTAACGATTTTCTGTGTTGTTTCCTGGGTTTAAGTCGACTTAGGAATGAAGCTTTTCATATGGGTTCATGAGAGCCACCACACCAGACAGCACAGGAAAACCACAGGTTTTTGTCGCACAATGGCACAGCTTGTTGTGTTTTGTCACCACAGTATGGGTTAAAGGAACTTGTTTCTTTCTCGGTCAGGTTCCGATGAGTTATAATAGTCTCATTCGGTTTTCTCAGTTATAGAAGTGTTATCTATTTTTGCCGATTTTTTTTTAACCAATTTCAAAGAAGGACATTTACATTGTTCAACAATGCAGAACATTCCGATTCTACTGCCCTTTTGTTTATGCAATTAGGTTACTTAATACCTTAGGTTACCTAATCATCATACATAAGTAAAATGGTAAACTAAGCAAATGTGGCCTCTTTCAACTTACTGTACAGGAATAGCTTTTTGCTCCAACAAAACCTCCACAACCTCCCCAGTCATCTCTCAAATCACAGCAATAATTGTATTTCATCTACAGTAATCCTTGTATTCTCTTGTGGACATTTCATACAGTATATATACAGCTCTTGAAAATAATAGGCACTGCACCTTTTTATTTTTTACCTTTCTGTTTCTCACTCAAAAGTGTCCTTCTCAACTTTTTTTAAAAGGAAAGAAGAAGATGCAGTGGGTCTCTTATTTTTTTCAGTGCTGTACATGTACAGTACATGTCAACACAGAAACTTTCCTTCAGAGATGGTGACGTCATTGAGAGAGCGATGACATGTCACAACAAACAAACATGTAATTGCCTGTGTGATATTATTTTATCCCTCACGGTTTCTGACTTCTGTATTAGATGTTCAATTTTAAGGGGATTTTTTATCTTTATTTTCAGAAGAAGAAATGTTTATTCATCACACACACACACACACACATCGACAGGCCTGAAGAGAACATGCCTCATGCAGGAATCAAACCCAGGACCTTCTTGCTGTGAGGCCGCTGCAAAGCACCATGGGACACGTCCACTTATACTAGTCCTGAATACAACATTTGAAATAGGCCTGAAGCTGTTTTGCAATTATTTTGATACCTGGAGTATGTCCTGGTAAATTATTTAAACTATATTCTCATACTCTGAGTTATGGCATACGTCAGTATTTCAACAGACTGTGAACAGGCTGCTACGGAAAATTTATGATAAAACACACACCATGATTAATGGAAATATCATTGATGCTTTATTTGAGGAAAAACCATGCCAGATCACCAAGTCCTGTTGCTAGGATAGTGACAGCTTGTCGATTGGCTGACCCCTGACACCAAAGGCCTCAGTCAATCGGATTGCAATTAAACATCAATATAAATCTTGTCAGGGCAGCTTCAGAAGGGCACAGGCAGATATCAATACTACTAGAAAGACCATAGATTGTAAAACAATGATTCTAGTGACATTATGGAAATTAGAACAACAGGTGAATGTGCTGGAATCTGGTACGATGAAGGATGTACAGTTAGAAAATAACCAACATTATTATAATCTATTATTAGGGAGCAGGACTGCGCTGCCCGAGAAGGGTCCCTGATTTCACCTCTTCCTTTTCTTTTACTCCTCTTGTTTTATATCTTCAATCTCTGATAATATATTCATTTGGAAAAGCAAGAACTGGATTAAAAACATTTATCCGGATGACAGAATATTGATCAGACAAGATTCATTTCTGCCCTATTCATCAACATAACTGCAGATTGATCAGCAAGAATGCTGACACTGTATGACAAACATGAATACATTTCATTGTGTAAATAGGAAATTCTCTGTGTTACCAGATTCAGTTATTCCCACATACATTTTTTATTGCAGTCAATTGAGGGATTTTTCTCTGGTTTTAGTGCCAGACCTGGACTGGATTCGATTTATTTCACCATTGTAGTATTTCCTGCTAGTTTTCAAGCCATCACAGACAATCCTAATACACCATAGAGCGTAGTAAATACACCTTTACACGCGAATCAGATTTCCTAAAGGTAAAGGTGATTTTTCACACACCTCATTCTCTCTGGCGTCTTGCCTTCAGCCATCAGGCAAAAGTGGGACCCAAACGCGTTGAGTGATTTCACAGACCAGGAAGGGGTTTGGCTGTGGTGTTCAGCTGCACTGTGTTTTAAAGTGTAACCCCACTTGGGGTTGGGCTTTTCTGGCTGCTGTAGTGCCAGGGTATATTCACACCCCATATGGTGGGAATTATAATAATTTGAGGTGCATTGTGGTCCATTGTGGAGCTAATAAAATACAGAAATTTCAGTCTGGCCATTTTGTGGGGTTCTATAGGAATCAGTTGTAAAAGAAGCATGTCAGTGAATAGAAATAATAACCCGAGTTCACCAAGCCAAAATGAAATGTTTCGAATGCATGGTTGTCTCGCTTGGTTGCCCTGCCATACCCACAAGAATAATGTTAGGTTAAAAATGACAAATGTTCAATTGAAATCTACTGCAATTAACCATTAAATAGGAAGGCCAACTGTGTTGTCACACATACTCACTGTTCAAAGTTTTAAATGAGTTCTATTGAGAGTAATATAAAAAATTATATCAGCAGGCAGCAACAGTTTCTGAAGAGATATTAGATTTGGTGAGTATGTAACTAGCATGCTTTTGACAAATAGCCTTCTTCAGTATTACTATAGTTTGTAAAGAAATTGTACATCTTCCATGCTTCTAAATGTTGAAGCCATTACTGGTTCTTCAAAACGTATTTTGGGGAATCTTGTGAAGACTCCTAATTATGATTGGCCACTTTTACGATAGTCAGTAATTAGCATGTTGTGTTTTATCTCTCTAATAGTGTCAGGAATCTGTGTGTGTGTGTGTGTGTGTGTGTGTATCTGTCTGTGTATGTATGTATCTGTGTATTTTTTTGAATGGGATTTTAGGGCAGTGAGTTTCCCACGATTATCTTGAGAACCATGTTCAGCTCGCACCATACGCTTCATTAGTGCATGCATTGGGAGGCTGTAATTCACAATGAATTGTAAGGCTGGGTGTTACCCTGCTCCCACCTCTCATATGCTCAAATCTGGAGTTGCTGGCTGGAGTCTCTGCTTGATGGGTCTCACACCTCATTGTGTAACTTACTGTTATTGTGTGTTTCATCTTTCATCACCAACTGCATCACAGGCACTGTGCTCTAATCTCAATAAAGAGAGACCAGCACACACACAAACAGTCCATGGAATCATCCCTCCACTGCAGTGTCTGGTCACTGTGTGGACAGCACCAGAGACCCACTGCTGAAGGAATAATCAGTCACAAGTTTCAAAAGGATCATGCACAGGAACAGCTTTAGAATCTGTGGGTGGTGCCAGTATCCTTGTGGTTGCCCATGGAGATCCTATTGTACCACTTCCTGTTTCCTGTCTTGGTTTGGAGGGTTGGATGGGTGTAGGAAATCTCTAGTCTGGAACCCACACTGTGGGATATCTGCTTTCAAGTCTGAAGTCTGACTAAACACAGTCCCAGTGTTTGACTCGGTACTGATGAGAGACTTCGGAATGGGGATTGCAGGGGTGAAGAACGTAAGTGTCGTTACAAACATGGGACAACGGCTACCCATCTAAATCTGCTTCCATAGCTTCACTTCTGTGGGTTCAGTTCTCTGACTATTGAGGAATGCTGATTGTTACTTGGCTAGTGCTGGTGCTCAATCACACAACCCATCCTGAGGCCATAGTCTGTCCTGTACTGTACACGTCTGGGCGGCCATTGCACTCTGGCGCCATGGCTGGGGCCCTCGTCTCTGACTTGTCAACTAAGCTGTCCCCTTAAGACACAGACCCGGGTAGACAGGACATGTGCATGGTGGTTCATGGCGCTCTATTCACCCAAATATTGTTTTAAGTCTATATTGTCTGTGTTTCAATATGTCAGTTACTGACTGAAATTGATACATCAGTGTTGGTGTGAGCTGTTGGTGTGCTCGCTTACTCATGCAGTAGCTAACTCGCAATGACTTCCCCGTACTGAGGTATCTATGAAGTAGTATCTTACCTATTGTACACATTGATGGTTTCTCACTGCAAATCCTTCCATTGTCAATGTAAAATCACGTTTAATGTTTTTAAGAAGAAGTTTTCCCATTATCAGAAAGACACAAGGTGAGACACTTTCCCACAGTCATTAAGTCAGCCTGACAGGCTCTCCCCTTAGGCTGTTTCAGGCAGCCTTTGTGCAAAGTCCTGCTAGGAAATGTAGTTTTTTTTTCTCCAGCTTGTTTGTTCCCCTGCCTCTTTTACAAGCCTGATTTTCAGTCGCCTGTTTAATTAGATCTCACAGAAGACTGTACTTCCCACAGAGTCAGAGACTCCTGTAGATACGAGCACTACACGGTTCTTCTCAAAAGTAATAACAAAAATCTTCCACTTTCTAGAAGAAGAGATCTGAAATAGTATGGTTATTGCTCTTGCTCATGGAACTGTAGTTTGAGAAAGAGCACTTGATGTTATGTATCTTCATGTAGTGTTGCAAATATCTACAGTGATGAAAAGGAGGTATAACAGTTAAATGTGAAACACAGGTTTAGTGCAGTCAAGTAGGCTCGCTTGGCTCTAGCCATAAAAATCTCACAACATCCTGACCGGTGGGGGGTAGGCTATGCTTTGACCTAGATTGGTTACCACATATTACTCATATAATCAGTAGCACATCACCTCTATAAGAACAAAAAACTTCTTCCTGTACACAGTGGCGAATTTCAAGTTTGAGTGCCCTGTCAGCAAAACAAGCCTGCTCTGAGTTGTTTCCTGGGGCACATGCTATTGTAGAAGAGGGGAACACATTTTGAAATTATCAATATACTGTAGGGCTATGGAATAACATTTACTGACGGTTCTTCAAAAAAAGAAAAATGATTTAAAAGAAAAAACTTCCAACGTCCAGTCCTTTGGTTTAACAACTTTCCACTTGTGAAAACTCTTTCAATATCCCATGACATGCTGTTTTTGGATGCTTTTAGTGATGCCAGAATTACAGCCACTACGAGCAGCCCCATGATGAGCTTTCCATAAAATCGTGTTTTTTAATTCATTCATGTACTTACAGAGGACACTGAGACAGAGAAGAGGCAGGAAGAACTGCTGAAAGTCACATGGTATTAACTATTTATGAGTACGGCAGGGAGAACTTCTGGTCAATTACAGCTGTGACAAACCTCACGTCTGAGGGAGGGTGACACCCAATAAGTCACAAAAAGCTGATTTGGTTTCTACCAAACATTAACATATCCATTAGCTAAGATCTGTTTAGCGCCACTGGCATGGAGAGACAGACTCATTGATCTTGGGAAGGACTGGGACAGACAGGATGTGGTATCAGTTACCAGTTGTATAGTGCAGTTCGATGAAAATAAATTAACGCTGCATTTAGATGTAGTTCACGTTAGCACCCTTCTTGATTATAGTTTTTCTGGGTCAGTTTTCATCATTGTAAAACAAACTAATTATAGTAATTATAGATAGATCTCCCTCAATGCACAGCCATTAACTACGTTTATAGTATATTGGCGGAGCTAGTTCTGGCATGGCACTCGGGCAGAGCATCACGCCATCAGCGATGTCACTCAGGCAATCAACTGCAGGTGTTCTAATTGAAGGTCCAGGTCTTCCTCTTCAGAGGACTTGAATACTGCATGCTTTCACAGATGCGGAAACACATGCTTACACATTGCTCTGTGCCTGTATGTTGTGCCATATTTGCTGCCCTCCACCATCTCCAGCTCCTCCATAATGTCTTCTGTATTGTCACTACAAGATGCTCTTTGAAGCTTTTTGACATACATTGGTTAAAATTCGACTTGAATTTTGATGATATTCCTGTCCACTGGGGGATCTTATATCCAATGCTCCCTGCCTTGTTATTGCTTGTGCTATGCTAGCTATGGGTATGGAGTTCCTCCTTAGATATAACCATACCGCCAAAGCCAAACACTGACAAAGACGGACCCATTTTCATTGGAATACATTGTTAAATCAATATGTGAGTGTCTTGACATAAATATTCAAGTAACTTTCAGTGGAAGAATAAAGGGAATTGATCTCAACCTCTGCTCTGTCTTTCAGTTCTGTTTCTGTACCATGTCATGTGAGGGGACATGTGTACTAATTAATAGTTATTTGTCCAACCACATTTTGGAACTCTCATCAAAGTCACTCGATGACCACAGAGAATCCTGTTGTAAAGTAACTTTATTTGGAGCCCTATTTTGCTCTGTCAATCATCGACGCACACTGAAATGGAATCCTGTCATTTTTGATTATCATCTTCATAGACTTTCAGAGAACTTTCAATTGCAACCAGAGAATGTTTGAACTGTTTCTTTTTTCTTTTTTTACAAAGCCGCAAAGTTTTTTCAAAAACAGACCATGTTCAATCTGTATGGTCAATAAATGGTCATTGGATAATTCCTCAGCTATTTAAAAAAATATTCATTATCCTTTGTGAAGTAAAACAATTTGTTCCTTAAATCCATTTTCACCACAACACAGCCACTGTCCTTAACTTCACTAGACAATATATGTATGAGTTGCAGGGGCAAATTCTAGGATCAGACCTTTAGGGGTGCTCAGCCCCCATTGAGAATGTGACATGAATACAGTGCCTTGCAAAAGTGCTAAACCCCTAATTTCACTGGATAACAATTAATACATTTATGCATTATTATGCAAAATATTGAATGAATAAAAAAACTAAGGATGTCCCTTTGTCATGACTCATGAACTACCAGCATAAAAAGATAATATACAATAATAATTCATCTATATATTTTTTTTATTATTATTATTTTTAGGGGTGCTGAGATGACTTGAGCACCCCTAAAAAGGGTCTAAAATCGCCACTGATGAGTTGGTTCAGAATTTGATGTTTTCCACCCACGCAAAGCTGGGGAGAAGAGCAGGGAGACAACACAACCACATTTGAGATTCTGTTGAGCCAAATCACGATGTTGGAACTTGCACAGAGCAGGTTCTTACTGTAACAACAGAGGTAGCTAGCTTATGTGATTATGTGCTTTTGTATGTTCTTTAAAAGTTTTTACATGCCATGAATCTGTCAGAAACTACATATGAAATTAACCTTAATGGCTAAATCTGGCATATTTACATAATCAACCAAAATTCTCATGTTAATTAATGTGCATTGTTCCTTCTTAAATAAAATATACATAAACATAAGCACAATTATAGAAAACAATAGATTTACCCGGTTCAGATAAAATGTCTGTTTTTATGTTTTGAAATGGTAAAACTGTTGTCAACCATTTTCCCTATGAAATGACGCTCCTACCCCTAAGCCTTGAAAGCAGGGCACTTATAATGTTTAGAAAATGCATAGAACATGTCTATCCCCTATGTCTTGAGGCAAAGTTGTCCTAAAAAATGCAGTACTGATAATCTGAGATCTCAAGTCAGTGCTAGCTGAGGTATGTTTCTCATGTGTCCCATGTGCCTCTCTTTGGACTGGTCTGTTTAGGTTCTCCAGGAGCCAGAGGGTAGAACACAGCTATCGTTCCACAGTGCAGGGATAGGAGGGGGGTAGTGAGGGGGTAGTGAGGGGGGTAGTGAGGGGGTAGTGAGGGGGTAGTGAGGGGGTAGTGAGGGGGTAGTGAGGGGGGTAGTGAGGGGGGAGACGGACGGAAGTCTTAAGGAAATTGCTGTAAAGTGGTTTTAGTGGTTTTGTGGCTTTGACTCATCAGATCCATATTGACTGTGCGGCCTCCCATTTTGCCTGGCTTAAAACCAGATTGGGAGGGACCAGTCCTGGTTCATAAACATTCTATATGGTGTTTTAATTGCATGTATTTTGGGAGAGGTTGTTTTTAGGTATACAATGCAATTATTCTTTCGGAGGCCTAAAAGGAATTGGATGGGTCTATTTTATTTGTGTTCAAATCTTGACCTGTGCTGTAAAGTATACGTGCTGCAACAACAACAAAAAATCGACCTACCATATTAACAAGCAGGCCTAATGTGTAACATAAAAAATATTATGCTACATTGCCATAGTGCAGATGACTCATGTTCCTCTATGTCTCTGACAGAAACCTCATGCCGAGGACTCTGGAGGGCCAGATCACCATGGAGAAGACCCCCAGCTACTTTGTCACCAAGGAAGCTCCACGCCGTGTGTGTGCCATGAACTGCAGGACCAAGCTCATTGTTGTCGTCAGGGACCCTGTGACCCGGGCTGTGTCTGACTATACCCAGACCCTATCCAAAAACCCGGGCCTGCCCACCTTCCAAAACTTGGCCCTTAAAAACGCTTCAGGCCTCATTGACACGTCTTGGAGTGCCGTACACATTGGCCTGTATGCGAAACACCTAGAGAACTGGCTCCAGCACTTCCCCCTCTCCCACTTCCTGTTTGTCAGTGGTGAACGGCTGGTGTCAGACCCAGCTGGAGAGATGGGCCGTGTCCAAGATTTCCTGGGTTTGAAAAGGGTGGTGAGCGACAAGCACTTCTACTTCAACCAGACCAAGGGCTTCCCCTGCCTGAAAAAGCCAGAGGGCAGTAATAGGCCACGCTGCCTGGGGAAATCCAAGGGGCGCCCCCACCCCCAGATCCCCCTGGATGTACTGCAAAAGCTCAGGCACTTTTACCGGCCGTTCAACCTGCAATTCTACCAGATTACTGGACAGGACTTTGGCTGGGACTCGTGACACGATAACAGATTAAAATGCGAAAGCCACAGTACAGAAGACTCTTGCATGGGGTGCCTGTCAGCATGACAGACAGCTAGCATTCTCAGGGAAGGAGAACGTGAGGGAAGTAGGTCAGCTACTGAAGCCATCATCCTGGGTACATTTCTGTGCAGTGGTGGTAGAGGAACATGGAGCCACGCAGCCATGACATCAGGTCTTTCTGGAGTGGAAGGGCAGCACATAGGAGAAACTAAACTGCTACGATTTCCATTTTGTCCAAGAAGATGTACAGGAAACATTCACCTAAAGAGCTTAGCAACTGTTAATACTGTGCCTCCATATTGAAATTGTATGTTGTCCCAAAGTGGATGATCAAAAAAGTGACAGTTATATTAAGCAGGGAAAAATACATACCTTATTGACTTGTTCACTTAAGGAGTAGATTTATTATATGCCTATAACCAAATTAGCATGTGTGTGTGAAAGACATGTAAATAGTTTATTTATTGCAGTGTATTTGTATTTACAGTAAGTTAATGATGTTTGATATTACAAAGTAAAACCTGATTATATTTGACATTTGAGGATATTTCCTTGAACATCGTCATTGACAGTGATTTATCCTCCTGAAAGAAAATGTTTTCAGTGAAAAGTTTTATGTAAATTCTCGAACTCACAAAAAGTGAAAAAAAATTGTTTATTCCTTGTCGGTTATATAACCCTTTTTACAAACTTATACTTTATCTGTGCATGGGTATAATTTTTCTGGACAGATTATATTGTATGTCATGATTAGGTAATTTATATATCATCAAGACACATTTTAAGTTAAAAAATTATAATAAGCTGTTAGCAGGAATTCTGTATAGGACCAGTGATACCTCTCTTTAGAAACTAATACTGTAACTCAGACCAACAACAATCATGTGAGACCCAAACTGATGTCTATGTAATTTAAACATCAGTCTATAGGATGTCAATGCAACATGAGAGAATCTATATACTGACAATACCAGCTAGGTAATTTCACACATTGAATACAATTTCTCTGTGTTGAACCACGGAAAATATTTATATGGGGAATAAACAATGTCATTGTATATAACAAGAATGATGTGTTGTTGAGATTTCTTACAAAAGCTTTGCTTAAATGACCAAATTGCGTCACCCCAAGAATGTCATGGGCCGTCACCCTTTTGGTCTGTTTCAGGCTGCCACAAACTGATCTTCTGATTCAGACCCTCACTAGAGAAAACGATCTTTCCCAGGCGATGATTGGTGAGGTGTTGCGGTAGTCAACTGCCAAATTAAATACTTTTGGGTCTGCCTATTCTTGAGCCAAAGCACCAACTAAATAGTTCTTGGCCAGGGTGTCCTTTATTTAAATGCTGAGCCATTACAACCTACACAGGAGGAGAAAAGATTTCCAGAGTAGTTTGGGGTGTCGAAAATTGTGGTTTGTTAGTTGTTTTACCATGAAGTTGTTTTATCATTAAGGTCCTCCACTGGCATTTTTTTAACCAGTCTTTTTCTGTCAGGTTTCAGTAATGTCTTATATACTTTATTGCTGTATGAGAGACTACAGCTCTTCCACACTCCAAGAACACCTATCACCAGTAGAACTAATACTGTCTGCTTGTTTGAGGTTTTTTTAATTTAAGTTTTTCTTTGATGAACTAGAGTATAATTAAGTTCAGTCAATTGTTCTGTGAAGATGGTACCACAAGCCAGGAGTCTTTTGCCCATGCAGACTTGAAGCAGACTCTCTGCTTTCATACGGTGCCATATACACAGGAAAGATGAATGGATGGAGCATACTGTTTCTGAATGCTGCACTGTTCAGACTTGAGAGTTTCAAATTGCAAATAGAGAAATCTCACCAAGTCTCTCTCTCTTTCTCTCCCTCCCTGTCTCTCTCCCTCTCTCTCTTCCTCCACATAGTGAGACCACATGTGTAGTCTGAGCCCTGTGTGCGCTGTGGCCTTTAATTATGAAATATGTCAGCTAACTTAGAAAGCCCCCCACCTTCCCCTGGAATTAGCAGCACTTCTCTCTTTCATGCACGAGTCTCAGACGGGAGGAACACACATCTGTTCCGGGTGAACAACCTTAAAAAGGAACCCGCTTCTTCACTGAAATACACTGTGCTGCAGATGTGTTCTCACAATGCACAAAAGAATTGCTCCATTCCAAGTCTTTCAGACAATGGAAAAACTGAAACAGCTTCAAAACAATGCTACATTTTTTTGTATACTTTTTATATAATTTCGAATTCTGATAAAAAAAATATTGCATGTGAATGTTGTCCATTTAAACACTGTGTTCTGTAACAGTATGCAATGTACAGTATGATGTGTGTGTGAACACGTGCGTGCATGTGTGTAGTGTGTGTCTCTGTGTGTGTGTGTGTGTGTGTGTGTGTGTGTGTGTGTGTGTGTGTGTGTGTGTGTGTGTGTGTGTGTGTGTGTGTGTGTGTGTGTGTGTGTGTGTGTGTGATTGCATGTACAGTATGTAAAAGACTGCTGATACTGAGGCCAGCCCATGTTGGGTAACCGGTTGCCTTGGCACTCATCATCACCTCCACCCAGTATTCCTGTCACAGTCCCCCTCCTTTTATACGTCTGGCCACATCATATTAGTGGGCCTCACTATACCATTTTAATGTCCTTGGCTCACTTCATATGTGCCAACTTTAATGGCACTTTATTTAGTCGTTGTGCTGATAGCTGCCTATTCCCTGTGCCAGCCCATTGGTAAGCGTTCAAGATAACTTATTTCTCATTCTACCATCTGGAAGAAGTATTACTTGGAGTACCAGATTAAAACCGTAAACTTTATTAAATCTGCAGGACATTTATCATAGGCTACTAGCTTTATTAAACACCATACAGTAGATGCAGACATGATGTGCATTAATAGAGTGAACAAGATTGTTTTAGATTATTTTGCACTTTACAAGACAAAAGTTAAAAAAGGGAATTTGACAATCTAAACTGTACGACCGATTCATTTCAGTTTGGATTTCATGCCTTTGATTTCAGCGCCTGTAAGCATCCTACAATGTAGTAGTGAACAGACATGGGCATTAAACACTTCTCTGTTATAGACCAACAACAGAAGAAACACACATTGTATAATAGATTACTGCCCCATTGTCAAGCCTGCAGGAGTTTTGATTCACACAGGTTGGCTTGCTTTACATGGAAAACTGAGAACTTTGGTTCCTAAAACAAATAAAATATCTAGAATCAAATCTGTTTGGTTTAATGGATGTGAATACTATGAACTATCTACATCGTCAACTGCACTGGTAGAAAAACATCCAGCCAACTCCTTCAAATCAAATTACAGGTTTATAAACCTTTACATCTTCCGTTCCCAATGAGACAATTTGTTTTGGCTCTGCTGGTATGCGTCTTGCAAGGATCTGAGGCCGCAGTTTGATGCATGCCTTCAATTCCTACCATTGAGGATTTCTTTGTCCTTATGAAAATCGCAGAACGTGGATTCGGTTACATCCTCTATAACTATGTGAGATTAGCTGTGATGAGGGACGTTTATATTTTGCCTATGGACGGGACAGGGTTTTTTCTTCATTCGGGCATATGGAGGCCTAATCAAAAACACTGGAGGGATGAACCACGTTTAGAACTGTCGTTGGAAAAGGGCTGATTTGTACACACCAGATAAAAAGGATTACAGTGTAAAAGTGGTTTCCCTTTGAGGACCCTTAAATGAAGACAGTCCATAGAGGACTCATTTTCCACCCTGACCGCAGTCTCTCCAGCTCAAAGAAGAATGCCAGAGTTTCTTCATCTTTGTGGTTTAGGGTCCCAGTGTATGTTGTTAAAGAACTGACTCCAGCTTTAATTGTTCAGAGTAATTAGGGCCAGTATAATTCCAATAGCCATGGTGACTTTATGTCCAGTTAAGAAAAGTTTCATTTAATGTGACATTTTGAATAGGCTTTTAAAACCCTTTGGTGAACCATTTACCATCCAAAATACCATAGTCACTTACAATTTGCATGATTGGAAAACTTGAACAATTACAATTTATAGAATGGCTTACACCCAAAGCTGGCAACACGTAGACAAAATTATTGTTGCCAACTGGATGGAAGGACTGTGTAGTATTCCCTAACATAGTAACACATCTCCTTGTTTAAGAAACAAGTGCACAGTGCCCGTGAAGCAGTGGATGATTAAGATGTCGGTGAGACACACACACACACAGATTCCTGGAACTATAGATAGATAGTGCACAGTGCCCGTGATAGGTGACACACACAGATTCCTGGAATTATAGATGGGTTACAGTTCTCATGCTGCTGTTGGTGAGTCGGATGTCCTTTGTGCTATGCTGTGCTGTAAAATAGTCTTGTTTTTTCTGTGTCGCATTCACACAAATAAGACACAGACGAGACTAAATTTGTGATTGGCTACGTGAACATAGTAGGGGTAGAACTGGAGTTCTCTCCATAAACATTGTCCTCAAGCTAATAGTTAAACAATTGTTGCTCTAAAATCCCACTATAAAACAGACACACACACACACACAGTGAGAGATTTCCCACATTATAGTATATATTAGCAAATGTTTCCATACAGTACTTAATACTTTTTTAAGAAACATATTCAGCATCTTATAAGAAGCTAATGTTTAGATCTTAACATTAGCTTGTTTAGTTTTCTCCCAAAAATGTAAGAATAGCTTATTTGCCATCACTCACACTCAGGTGTGGAAGCTAAATGGGAGTATGCACACCTGGCCAATAGGCCTCGTTCCATATCGGTTGCCAAGGACCCCGTTATGCATTCCATAACTCACTTCTATATCAGCCCCTTGGTATAGCTTTGCCATGCCCATATAAAGCACTAATTGGATCTTGATTTCTTCCATGGTTTTATTAAACCCTAACCACCCACTTATTAATGATTTTATTACGGATTGACTTGAATACAGAGTAACTACTTGCATGTGTGGGGATCACCCAGTCATAGATTGTCACAAATTAGAACATTTCAGGAGGCAAATGCTTTTCTCACATACATATAGACACATACAATACTTTTTCCTACAAATCCCAATCAGCATATAAAATACTACTTATTAATTTTTGGGGATTGCTGGCCATATGAACACAGTATGCCTCCCAGTGTTGTGATGGGATAAGATAGTCACTTCTCCTAGACTCAGTATTTCCACAGACTGGGGCCTGCTGTGGTTTCTCCAGAGGATAGCTTAGGCTCACCACAGCTGAATTTTGTAATACACAACGCGCAACTAAGAGTATCAGGAATGGTCATTCTCTAAACATACACATTCAATTCTTAGATCTGTATCCTACAGTGTTTTACTATATTTCCACATCAAAAGTAGAGTTCTTTATTTATATACAGTTTTACAATTTAAAAATCTGTTAATGTGAATAGCTAAGCGAGTAAAAGATGACCTGATTTCCGAAAGGCAAAAAGTTTATAATAGACACAATGATTACACATTTATTTCATATTTTAAGCAAGATTACTTTTTTACTTCCATCTTTTCCCATTTTAAAATAACAAAAAAAGATAAAGGGCCCGAATTTTAATGAACCCATTCTTCCCTCTATTTATGAAATACTCCCCGTGCCTCTGGTGGCAACACAAGCCCAAAGCATGATTGATCTGTGCCCGTGCATAACAATTGACAGGGGTTCATTCATGATATTCTGCACCCCTTTTTTCTCCAAACAGCTCATTGCGCCCAAAAAGTTAGATTTTAACTTTGTCGGTCCACAGGACTTGTTTCCAAAATGCATCAGGCCTGTTTCGATGTTTCTTTGCAAGTTTCTGACGTAGAACTTTGGTGAAGACACTGGAAAGGTTTACTTCTGATGACTCTCCATGAAGGTCATATTTGTGCACGTGTCGCTGCACAGTAGAATAGTGCAAAATGTGGGTTTTGATTTGCCTTTCTAGCAATCCCACACGCAGTTCTCTCTGAAAGTGTTCTTGAACTTCCAGACCTCAGCTTGACTCAGTTCACTGCCATTTCTTGATGACATTACGAACTGAGGAAATGGCTACCTGAAAACGCTTTGCTATCTTCTCATAGCCTTATCCTGCTTTGTGGGCATCCATTATTTTAATTTTCTAGTGTGCTATAGGCAGCTTCTTAGAGAAGCACATGGCTGCTGATTGTTGGGACAAAGTTTCAGGAGTTTTATAAAGCTTTGGAATTTGCATCACCTGGTGTTTTCTATTGATGATTGTTAAGAAGCCATAGCACTAACAAGATAATTAAGGTCTGAGACCTTGGTAAAGATCAAATCTCTTGGGGTGCCCAAAACTATGGCATGGTGCTCCTTTCTTTTTTTTCAATCAAACATTGTACAAAACAAAAATAATACACTAATGTTGCTTAAAATGTTTTGACATCTTTAACGTCATGCTTTTTGGAGATCATCTTCTACTCACTGAACTATTCACAGTAACAGAAATTTTGACCAGGGGTTCCCAAACCTTTGCATAAAACTGTATCCGATGTTGTCCAGCAACACTATATACTAATTTAGGGACTACAAATGCAAATAAGGTCTACATTAGGGACAACAATTTAATAAGCTAAAAGCTATAATCTGGTATGATGTATCAAATGGTGATTTTTTTTTACGTTTTAACATTTTGCATGGTGCCTTTTACATAAATTACTAAATAAATAAATATTGTGAAACCTTGATGTTCAAAGAAGACCCTTGTGTGTGAGAGATCCCAAGAGTACAAATGTCCTACAGCCTGTACTGTACCTCCACGGTCTAGACGTGAAGAGCTAATGAGTAGGGAAGATTGATTAAGGTGTTGTGAGTATCTTACACACACACACACACACACACACACACACACACACACACACACAGTCTGTAAACGAAACTGCATCTGGCTGCCCTTGGTATGACAGCAGGCCCGTCATCTTGAAAAGTCCATGCTCACCCCTGTTTTCACACGCAGGAGGGAGCAGCATTTCAAATGAAAAGGTAAGTGACACTTAGTACAAATAGTACTTTTATGAATAAAAAAAATGCAAAGCCATTGCTTTTGATTTCATTCAATCGTGTCAATTATATTGTATATTCTTTCAGTTTACGTTGGGATTAACCTCTTAAAGCTACTTCACTGCTTCCTCTCACTATCACTGAATGTTTCTGTTTTCCATTTTGGCTTGAATTCATATCTTGCATGACATCATTTCTGCTGTCAGTCTGGTGTGTGTTGTTGGGTTTGAGGACCGCGGTCACCAGGTAATCCACTCCGAGTCAAGTGTACCTTCTCAGGCCTCTCAGTGGTGACAACATGTCATTCTTCCCTCTGAATGCTCAGCAAGCTCCCAACTCCAGCTTTGAACCCATTGTTCAGGGCCTAAGAGGGGATAATACCCACAGCCACAGGGGTAAGATGAACTCCATGAATCATATCTTATGAACATGTGACACCTGTGAGGACATGAAGACCTAGGCTACATCCAAGAATACCTGCTCACAAGCTACTATTGGTGATGAAAGCTAGTCGGCTACACTTCCATTCTTAAATATTGTAGGCCAGGAATTTAACTGTCAGACTTACTCCCTGATGAAAACTGTGGGCCTATCACAGTTCGTTGATAGGCACTCTTCTGGTCCCCTGGGGGGGCTTAGGGGGCATATGGCTCAGTGTGTTCACAGTATGCCTGGGCAGTGTGGGAAGATTGTCTATGTGCAGACAAGACTGCACATAGAGACTCAGGTAATATGAGACAGCCTTGGGAACGAGAAAGGCTGTGATTGATCCTGAACCAGAGAGGCATGTGGGAGAAGTGTAACTGAACCTTGAACAGATGTCAAACACCTCTGGAAAAATGTGGCTAGCGCCAGGGTGTCTTATTAGTGTCTTTATTTACCTCTACTGACCAATCTCCTGGTACGCTGGAGGAACATTGTGCCTATAAGGCTGCAGAGAAGCTATCTGACATTGTGCTAGAAGTGAAAAGCAACAAGCTACAGTTTCGACAAGTTTAACATCTTGATGTTTACATGGAAAGAGGGTATGCAAAACAGGGTATTTGTTTTAAGAAATATGGCCAATGGTGTGTACATGGCCAGTCAGCTGATTGTCCTGTAGGAAGCCCGTGATGAAGAATGACCAGTTGGGAGACGATGGAGGCAATAAAGTGGCTTGTGTCTTTAAAGGACAGATAACCTCTGTCAGATAAATGTTGTACGCTGTCATAACTAAAAGCATCACTCAGCACAGATTCAAGGGAGACAACATATACAATATATTACTAATAATAATTACTAGGGTATATACAGTATGGTATCTGTAACACCAGAGACTCGTTATCTGTGACATGCTTGAGACAGTACGAGGGAAGCTCACAACAATCTATAAGTAGTGATGTTTAATGTGACAGATTTTTCTGGAGGATGATTTAGATTTGAAGTTTCACAGAATACCCTATATGTTCTTTCCCTACAGTTTGTAGAGTTTCAAAATACTACAGACACGGTTTCGTAATCACAACAAAAGATTGTACTTTGTTACAATGTTAATCTCATGAGGATTCAAGTGACATCATTCCTATTTATAGGGATGGAGGTGTTGAGACTGGACAATCAGACAATATCATTGGTGGTGGATCATCATTAATTTAATCACTTGAAATCCATCTTGCATCACTCATGAGATATATTCATAGGATCTGGTCAATCTTTGTCATAGGATAATATAACATGTTTTAATAATCTTCACAACTTTAATGTAATCCATTTCTTCATTGTTAAGGGGAGCAATGCCCTCTACTGGTTCCTTACTCTCTGTGACAGTGCAAGCTATGTGCCAAAATGTAGAAATGAACTCCACAAAATGGCAACATTCCCAAATTGAACAGAAGCTTGATAAAATAAGCCTACAGTTCAAGCCCATATTTATGTCAATTCCTTCAGTCTAAAGAGTAAAAATATTACGAAAATTCCACCAAACCCATTTCCACTTAATTCCTCAAACGGTATCTTTTATATTCGTTTTGCTAGTGGCCTACTCGGTCAACTTTAAAAGTCATGCTCACGACGTCATCAATGCCAGCCTCAAGTTCATCATGCTCCTGTACTCTGGAGACCCCTTTGGGTGTTCCTGTTAAAATCAGATCCCCTTCCTCCAAGGTGATGATCTCACTTATGTAGCTGATGAGGTAGGGGATGGAGAAGATCATCTGGGAGGTGCAGCCGTTCTGACGAAGCTGGTCGTTTACTTTGAGCCACAACTTGATATTCCCTGGATCAGGAATCCGCTCTTTGGGGATAAATTCGCTAATGGGACAGGAGGTGTTGAACGCTTTAGCCAGAGTCCAGGGTAGACCTTTAGACTTGCATTCGTCCTGGATGTCACGGGCAGTCATGTCCAAGCACAACGCGTAACCGGCGACATGCTCCATAGCGGAGGATTGAGATATCGCCGTGCCCCCTTTCCCAATAACAACCCCTAACTCGACCTCATGGTGCAGGTTACTGGAATATTTAGGTATCAGAATAGGGGAACCTTCTGTCACGTATGCTGATGGGGTCTTCAGGAACAACACAGGCTCTGTTGGGACTGCATTCTTCAGTTCTTTGGCGTGGTCCGCATAATTTCTACCAACACATATTATTTTCCGTCCCCACTCCCAAAACCGAGAAACATTTCGTGTGGTCATTGTGACATGGAATGTTCTTCCAGAACGACCTTCGGCTGCAGATAACTTCCTACATTTGCCTACTAGCTGTAGCCTATGCCTCGCCCCCAAAAGTAAGGAATGACAGAAGGGACAAACATTATATACATGTAATAGTATTATAGTTATTTCTGGAAACATGTTCTGCATTAGTAGGCGATTTGACAGGGATGCCTCATGATGATATCGTATACTAATTTTAAAATATATGATTATGCCTGAGTACAAAAGCAGAAGAATAATACGTGCGTTAAGCGCGTATTGCCTGCATCACAGGCAAAGAAAAAGGACTCTTCACCAGCCTATAAACAAGCCTACACGTGCTACTCCCCTAACTGGGATTGGTGTAGTTTAACAGGTCAAAGTTAAAAAAGGGGGCGGAACTGTGCGTAGAACCAAACTTTTCTGGTTCCTGAACATACGATTGCAATATATTAGCAAACAGCTACGGTGTTGCTATGTTATTCAGGTCACTGATAGCGGGTGCCTGCACTCTTGGAGTTATTGGAGCGACGACAACGCATACATTTGGTATGTTTCGAACATGCCACTATGTTTCAACTACATTCTGCGTCTACATTGCCCTACTTTGTTCTGTGAGCTGCCATTGTTGCTAGCGGTTAGCTTTCCTTTTTTTGGAAACAGACAAGCTGTCAAAACTGTCTGCTAGCACTAGCAGGCTAGCGTTTAGCATCATCTCAGTGTTACATCATCCCCTTTTAAAATGTGAATGTTACTGGCAAAATCTAGGCGTAGACCTCATTCACTGCTGTGCACCAATTTCATTTCTTAAACGATGCCGTTATTAGTAAATAGTAGCATATCAACTGCCTCTGTTCAATTGCAAAAATCACACCCGGCAGAGAACTATAGTCTCCATTAAGAATGGGTCTGCGTGATTCTTTCTAGAGAAAGTGCATTTTGTCTTCATTAGACTCCTATAATTAATTAGCGCCAATGCAACTCCACTGCAGTGTTTACCTGTATATTACTTCTACCTCTACCACGTCTTTGTCCTACCATATTAATCCTATATAAATGTTGATGTTGTGTGCAGCTCCTTTGCGGGTCCAAGCAGCCCTTCTTCACACCCCCATTATAAGAAAGTCTTTGCTGGTGGAACAGAGCAACATGAAGATAGAATTGCTGCCTGCGCTCACTGACAACTACATGTACCTACTTATTGATGAGGAAACAAAAGAAGCAGCCATTGTTGACCCTGTGGAACCAGTTAAGGTATGTCCTGTATTTTAAAATGTCTTCTTTTAGATTATCTCACTAAGATTGAAGGGTTTAAACTAGCCCTTCTCTTCAAGAATTGCCGTATTCTGTCTTGACAGGTTTTAGAAGCTGTCAAAAAGCACAAAGTGAAGCTCACAACAGTCCTGACCACCCATCACCATTGGTAAGAAGTCAGTCGTGATTGGTCAACGTAGTCGTGAACTCAATGTGGCCCACATCACTCGTAATGGGAATCACACAGTGCAGTGGCATTTCAAACTAATACTGATGTAGAACAGGGCTAGAGAATGGTGACATTAGATTAACCATATTTTCTTTCTCTCTCCCTCTCCCTCTCCTCTCAAGGGACCATGCAGGTGGCAATGAGAAGATGTTGAGATTGATGCCTGGGCTCACTGTGTATGGAGGAGATGACAGGGTGGACGCCCTTTCCAAGAAAGTCTCACACTCCAACACCTTAAAAGTAATTCCATTCTTACCTTCAATCAAGTTCTGTTTTTTGTTTTGTTTCTTTCCTGTCCATAGGATATAAGATTGAATCGATCAGATGTATCTAACACTGTTTCCTTCTCATCACTAGCTTGGCTCTCTAAGTGTCAAGTGTTTGTTTACACCATGTCACACTACCGGTCACATCTGCTACTTTGTGACCAAGAACAACAGCACTGAACCTCCAGCTGTCTTCACAGGTAAACTGTCACGTCTGTTTAGATAGACTCTCCATTGTAAATAAACTAAACGAAGTGTTGACGTACACTGTGAATGAACTGGGTATGCTGTTGAAACCTCCCAAGGCAAACCAAGCCATACGTTGAAACCAAAGATCAGACCTAATTGGTTCTGATCATGAGCATAGTCACACCCAGTAGCTGACAATGTCACTTAATGTTCCCCAATCACCTGATTCACATGTATGACCTTTAACCCATGACGTGGGTGTCACCTCCCTGTGTGCAGGTGACACTCTGTTTGTGGCTGGCTGTGGGAAGTTCTTTGAGGGCACAGCGGAGCAGATGTACAGGGCGTTGGTAGATGTCCTGGGACGACTGCCCCCTGAAACGGTAATTCTACTCTTGCTGCTCGACGTCATGAGTGACCACGAAATCAAACAACTCTACAGTTTGTGATGTTACAAATGACGGGTGTTCTTGTGTTCCAGCGTGTCTACTGTGGTCACGAGTACACTGTCAACAATCTGAAGTTCGCCCGACACGTGGAGCCGGATAATGAAGTCATTTTGAAAAAGCTTGCATGGGCAAAGGTATGCACTATAAATGTAATGGTGTATTTCATAACACTATAGGTTGAGTTGTCTGTCATCCTCAAGGCAATCGATGCATTAGCGACTTGCTCTTGTTTGATCCCATAGGAGAAAGTCAGCAATGGAGAACCCACCATCCCTTCCACAGTGGCAGATGAATTCTCATTCAACCCATTTATGCGCATAAAGTAAGAGTCACACCATTTGTACGAACTTTCTCTTCCATGGTACACATTTAAAATGGACGATACACCAAGGTTTGTGTTGTAGGCTAATACATCCTACTGTTGCCAATGTGGATAGGCCACTGGTACCACAGACTGGTGTGTGTGCTTGTGCACATGTGCAAGGTAAACTTCAACATTTCATTTATTTTGTTTTACCTCAGAGAGAAGGCAGTACAAGACCATACTGGACAAAAAGACCCTATCGAAACAATGAGAAGTCTCCGGAAAGAGAAAGATGGCTTCAAGGTTCCCAAGGAGTGATGGATGTACAATGGGTTAAAGAAATCAAAAAAATATGGTCCACTACTATACACTTGTATTGTTTCCTGTTATGCCTGCAGAAAATATTACATGTCACACATAATGCTGTATTTACTAAATCCCATTGCTTACCTAATATAAAAATATAACCCAAACAGAAACATTTTGAACTATATTTGATTACTATGAAGTGATTTTATCAAATGTTAATTTATTTTATTATGATCTGCTGGCCTGTGCAAATGTTTCATTATATTAGTTGGAACCTTTTAAGGTTTGCTAAATTTTGATTGCATACCATTTTAGTTTTTGTATTTAAATGCTCAATGTTTACAATTTATGCATACAAAACGTAAAATCAGAAGACCGCTGGTAAAATGTCTTAATATGTGCAATCTTAAGTTTGCACATTATTATTTGAGCTTTTATTTCAGAAAGTTATTTTCTTAGTTGTGATACGTCTTTGTTGTACCTTTATAAAGCTTTCTCATCAAATGTTCTATTTTGATTATTTACTTAAATATTGTAGTTATAGGCCTAGTGCTGTAATAGGGTGTCACAACGAAAGTCCTGATTTTGTCTTCCACAATGTAGTGCAAGTAAGCAATAAAGCACATGCGGTGTTGGGCTTCAGTACATTTTTGACTGCAAATGGTTTTCCATGGTGAGTATAAAGAAGACAAGAAAAAAAATCCTGCTTGATTAAAATGTCTGGTACAAATACCTTGTATGACTTGAGACGAGCAACCCCATAGAATGTCACCTCGCATCATGTGATCCAGCGAGATGTATCAACTTAAAAAGGGTTCTTCTAACACATACTGCACTGCAATACAGCAGCAGACAATAACAGTAGGGTGATTCCATTCCTTAACACTGTTTCTGGTGTATACCTATTTGACTTAAGTAAATATTTATAATTATAAAGTCAGTTTCATTCTAACCTGTTTTTGTATTTATTTTCTTAGCTAAATGACATTCTCTGTTACCTACACTGCATTTTCCTTCACTTGAAACTTGTCGTTGTTCTTATCTTGAATTGCACTTTTGGGCTAAAATATCACATTGAATACTAAGCTACACAATTCCCTTGCCATCTCAACCATGTTTGTTTCAACATTCCTTTTGATTAATGGATGTGCATGCAAATACTCTACAGCTATCTGGCTGAAGAGCAAAGTACAGTATGTGCTCACCCCAGAAAAGCACTATGTAATAACAGAATAATCATTTTAAACCAAGGCTGTGTATTATGTTACAGTACATTGCTCATTCTGTATAAATTGTAGTAAAGTGTATTTAAGTACCATTTATACTAATACGTTTGAAACAAAACAGTAAGGCATCAGTGTGCCATATCATTAGTTTCAAATCACATTTTTAAATAAGTGTATCACTGATAAAGATGCAAAATACCACACTGCATGTCATTTAATAGATTATTACAATTCATCTATATAGCATTGTTTATTATAAATAAGGCAGGAATGATGACTTCTCTGAAATATATAAACTCTGAAATATCAAGGTCAAGTACAACAAAACAACCAACATTTTCCTACATCCTCAGTGCATACAATTTGTACAATTTTAAGGTGTCCATAATCAGTTTATAACATTATAATAACTTCAGTGTAATACACAGACATGGTTAAGCTTGTGCGTATAGCAATAACACCTGTATATTTGATGTTAGGAACAGGCTACCACAGTTACATGGCAAGTATGTCTCACTGGACCCGACCACCAGCCACTAAACCTTTAAAAGTCTTTGGACGGATGGTCATCTTATGCACATTTCAAATCCATAGTCAAGGCCCATCCAAGTTATGCATTGTGGAGATCAGATCACAGACCAGCCCTTGACCACTACAGGTCCCCTAACCTCCCCCCCTTTGTCTGCCAATATCCCTCTTCACCACTTGATCGTGAGTCCACTACCAGCCTTCTCCACAGCATGGTACTGTGTATGCAGTAGCTCCTTGGCTTTCTCCTCCCCTAAAGAGAGTAGCCAGGACTTGTAGAGTTCTGCCACCCGGTGATCCTCCTCGGGCACTAGGGGGTGCTCTGCCCCGTACAGATCCTCCACCTGCTGTAGCAGCTCTTTGTTGGACTGCTCAGGTAAAGGCTTCACCTGCCCCCCCCCATTCAGGCATCCTGTCATACAAGCAAATCTTGTTTGAGAAGACTTAATTGTCTGCTTACACACATTCCTGGATTTTCAAAGGTGAATATAAATGGGCCAACAATGTTTTGTGTTAAGACCGTTCGTCATCTTGCAAACAAAAGAGCCTCTTATTTTCTCCTCACCTGAAGGACAGGCCATCACTTCGACAAAGTGGTATGGCGACTTGCCCCTCTTGAGTTTCTGCACTAGGTTCTGGATGTTCCGGAAGCCGTAGGTAGCAGCAAAACGCAGCAGGACGACTCCATCCCTCTCCAATGTCACCTCTTGAAAGTCTTTGTTTCTGAGGGATTAGAGGACAGGCAGAGGTTTCAAAAAGGACCACGGCAAACACTGTTCCCCAATATAACACCTCAGAGCCCAAATGTGTGAATGTGCGTCTCGGATGAGCCCAATTAAGATGACATCCTCTTAATTCAATATATACGCAACCACATCGAGATGCAGACAGTTAAACAACATTGTGGCAGAGTGACAGTACCCATGACAAGTCTTAACGTCCCTGCTGCACCCCAGGTTGCTATGTTGTGGAACCAAACTTACTTGAGCGTCTTGTATGTCAGCTCCGGGACGTCCTCTCCGAACAGCTGTCTGGCTGCGTGGCTGAACACGTGGTGGAGGTACCCCCCTGAGCCACTGCCTGCGTGTCGCTGCAGTTCGTCCTCACACACGCTGCTGAACCTGCAGGCGCACACACAGACACACACACATTCTGTTTTGTTAGTAGGTCACACCTAAATTGACATGCACACCCTTTCTTCTTCCTGGCACAAAACATGAGTGGGTGGTTTGACTACGTCATTGGAGAGCCTTACATTGTGTCTAAAGGTGCAGGTTCCACATCGTTAAGAGATACTTTCTCCTCTTCTAACATCTTCAGAACCTCACCTGTAATCAGAGTGAGTGAGTGAGAGAGACACAGAAAAGAGAAAAGAGACAAAGAGAAAGTTAAACTGAGTTTGTGTGTGTGTAAAGGCAACATACATCCACACAATTCTACATGCTCGAAACGTCAACACTGAATGCATGCCTGAGGTGATGACACAGTCCACCTCTCTGGTCTCGTCTTCAGTCAGGTAGAAGTCTGGTCTGGAGGCCTCCAGCTTCTTATCGTAGCAGGGCATCACGGTCACATGGTAAATCTGCTGAGGGCTCAGACCCTGGAAAAACCACCCACATCTAAATAAAGTCTATATTACAGAACAAAAGCACTAATATATACACTGGTAAAAAAAATGAAGGAACACTTGTGAAAACACATCAGATGTCAATGTGAATACATATTATGGTTGATATCTATAGCTACTGATATGCCATACCCATGATACATTTTTTTTTAAAAGTTCCTTTAATTATTTTGAGCAGTGTATGTGTATGTGTAATATATATATATATATAATTCAGTTCCTTTCATGATGACCCCTGTAAAATGAGAGTGGCTGTATACCTGCTGTCCAGAGAAGTACCTCTTGACCAGGGACCCCATCACCTGCTGAGGGGAGCGAGTGGTGCTGACGTAGGGAAGAATGAATTCTCCGTGGGTCTTCTCAGCATAGCAGATCCACCCTGGATACATGCACAGATCACACACACACTAAAAAGTTAACTATCCAGAGGGGAATTTTTGTTTCCCAATGCCTATTCTACTTATTTGCTTTGTGACAAAGGGCATGAATAATTAAACTGATCTAAAATGATGAACCTTGAGTGCAGTGAAGTGCAGGGGGGTCTTGGCTCGTGGCTTACCTGGGCAAGCAGAGGCCAGCATGGGGAGAGCCTTCTTGTCTTGCTCCTTCCTCTGGAAACGCTCCACAAACTCCCTTTGGCTCTCCAGCAGGCTGAAAGTGCGACTGAAGCTGGTGTCAAACACATGGTGAACGCCTGAAACAGAAGTGGACAAACATTGTCTTTAAATACAAATATGTGGGGGATATATTGAAATGGGAAAAAGCTAGCATGTCCTCCGAATTCACAGTCACTGACCTAGATTCTTGAAGAATGCAGTGAGCCTCCTGCCTGCCTCAGTACTGCTAAGGCCATAGCGTGCTGCCAAAGAGGCTCTGGACTGGGGAGACACAGACACCACCACAACCTTCTGCTCCTCTGCTCCACTCTGCCGGGGAGTAATGGGAGAATTAGCCTAATACAGACACACACACACACACACACATACACACCCACCCACACACCCTTTACCTTGTTATTGCGGAGCACTCTGTACAACTCCTCATGGCTCTGTTGTGTGATAAGTACGCTCTCCGCGGATGTAATGCAGCCACTGCAAGCTAAGCAGTCATTCAGAGTGATTTTTGCTTTCTCCAGCTTCTGCTTCCTGCCATCCTGCGGAAACAAGGTTTACAAATCCATGCTTTACGGATAGAGATAGCGGATAGCTGCACATGGCTGTGTGGTCAGACACAAGGGTATTGGTGTTACAGGCTTACTTAGACGCACCCACCTGATTGACTTGGAAATAACTGCCGTCATCCTCGATCTGAATTTTGGCCACTGATCTGCCTTGCTTTTTCTCTACCTTGACTGGTTTGACACATTCCTAAAATACAAAACGACGGTGAAACATGTGTTAATTAGTGTGTTCTCAGAGTGTCAGCTATACTGTGTTAATTAAATGAAGTGTTCATACCCAGTATTTTACCCAACCGGTAAATCAAATTGCCCCGTTCGTCAATCAAGACGTCAGCAGCATGCCACGACATAAAATTCAGGCAAGCTAAGATTTGGTTAGCTAAGGTTACGGTTAACCGGTCAACTAAAATGATGTAATCTAACTACCATATTTAGGCCTAGGCACATCAAAGTGATCTAACTCATTTATTAAATTCGAGGCGTAATAGGTGAGCTCGAATGTGTCTCACCTAGCCTAGCTTCACTAGGTTACGCCAAAGTACAGTACTGTTGCCCAACTCGAAAGCAGTACTGCTAGATGTAATAGACGGTTACAGTAAAAGGTTGGTCGTTCACATCAACTAAACTTACTAATAACCTCTGGGACTGACTTTGTCAATACAAATCGTCATAAGTTGAAAACTACTCAATTCAATCGAGCTTTAATTACCTGAGAGGGGGTGATAAAGTCATCGAGATCTGTCAACTGTAGCACACCGCTGAAATGAGACGCCATTTTAATGCCGTAAAGCATTTGTTTATTTTATGTGTCGTAAAACACAGCAGAGAAAACACTACAATGAGTACATCCATTGATTTTATTAAAATTAACTAAATACTTAATTATGTTACATAATGACAACAACATAAAGTCGAATACAAAGGTATTTTAAATGTTACTGTATTGTATGGTCAATCAATTATTACTGCTAGGCTGTAAGCACTACAACATTGTAAAATGTGAATACATAACATAAACATTTTGCAATTTAAAGGAAGGTCAACCCGTTACCTATAGTTCTCAATGGTGCTTCTTTATTTACTGTCATAAATAAAGTACCATCGTAACAATGTCTCAGAGGCAAAGGCACCTGTGATATAAAAAATAACCCTATATGGAACAGAGCATAGACATACAGTACCCCAAATAAACTAAGGAATCCAGTTCCAAAGGCCACCCCTGTTCCCACCAGGGAAGCACAGCCACTGGGGGGATATCTACAACAACAAGTCTCCACCAGGAGAGTGAGATCATGCAGCAGAATTGCACAAGAGCCATGTAAACAAAATTCTACGTTTTAGAAAACATTTGTGTACACCGGCCAAGGAAAAAAGAGAATGTGGAAACCTACAGGTCATGGTAACAGGTCACAGGCTGCTTCCAGATAACATGCATCCCTTGACTACCTGGACCACAATCTGTGTGATGGGTACTAGGATTTTAAAGACAGCTGTAAAATGTTTAGCACTTTCTAGGGATGTCTAGGATAAGATACCCACTTTCTATTTGCACTCATGTATATTTTAGTTCTAAAGTTTATATTAAATCCTGTTATTTTGGTATATTGTTTTATATTGTTCTCTTTATTGTGGATGTACCAGTGGAATTTCCCGCCCGTGGATCAATTAAGTACTTCTCTACTCTTTAAACCACAGTAAACATAGCTCTCTGTGCTGCAATCAGAAACAAATCTCATTGGAAAGTTCCAGCATGACAGAAGATTTGAGTCTATTGAACTCTTATGTATCAATTTCCAGAAACTGAGAAGTCTTGCATATGCCTCAAATATGAATGCTTGTTGTGTTATTATAACACAGGGACAGACAATACATCTAGAGAGACTTAGGCCGCCCATTCAACTTTAAAATTCGCTCAACATCCTCAGCATGCTCTCGCAGTATATCCAGCTCTGTGTTGACATTCTCTTCCATCCATTCCTCCACAGCATCTGTAAAGAAGATGGCCCCCATCTCTACACGGAAATCTTCTATGTAGGTCTCCCACTTGTCCAGCAGTCTGACAGAGGACACAACAAATACATTATACTGACTCTTTAAAATCTAGAGAAACTATTGACAAACTATTAACAAAGTATAGCAGAGCCAGGAAGTGTGTTGGATGTGAGAGGTTTTTCAGTTGTCTCTACCAAATTATAAACCATCTGATTGGCACAGTCTGATTGTCATGGTAACACATTCAGACCTATCTGTTCTTGGAAAAATACAGACCTTCCTTGGAAATAACCACTGTGATATTGTTAGAATTGTGCACTTGTAGTCCTTGATTAGGCCGATTTTTGGCACTTACTATGCACTATTTGTATGTTGTTATAAAAGCATATACTGAAGTAGATATATTTTTAAAGCATATACTAAAGAAAAAGTAAAATGTCTTTATGGCCATCTAATCATTCATTCATCCATATTCCAAAATATGACTCACGTTTTCAGTCCTTTGTGAAAGATTCCAATGTGCCTTGGGTTTGCAAAATTATGTCTTCTCTGGTAGCGACCAAAGCCCCCTTTGATAAACCTGTAGTAGTCAAACGCAAAAGACATCGCAGTATTACGCATCATTTTTAAAAACCATCTGATTATTAACACCTTGAGATGAAGATCTTGTGAGAATTGATGACAAACACATATAATGGAATGATTCTCACATGTTATCCATAAGTTTGTTAACTTCAGCCTTTAGTAGTGTGTGAATTGTATGCACCCCATGGTAGATCTGTGAGCCTTCGAATGCACCACTTCCCTTACTGTAAAAACAATAGAATCAGTCACCAAATAAAGCGTGCAATTTTACAATCAGAATATATCAAGAACACTTTTAATTTTAGGAGTTCAATTGAAGTAAAGCAAAATCCTCTATAGATTTCATACCATAAATCTTCCTCCACCTCAATTTTACAGCCCAGTATATGAAGGGCTTCAATCTGTGCCTTCTCACCAAATGAGCCTGTTCGACACAGAAAAAAAGTATATCCAAATTAATGCTGTCTGGACAAGCGTGTCCTGCATTATGAATCAGATCACACGTGTATGGTCCATTTTACAAGCAATGTCAAAGAGGGCTTCACATACACCCATGTAGGTTTACATGACTGCAACTAAACAATGTAAACCCTCAAACATTTGTATGCTTTATTATTATTTATTTGCCCCTGGTCCGAGGCCACCTACCATGTTTGAGTGTCAGAAGACACATGGCTAGGGAAGGGATGCCAACAGGAAGCAGTTCACATAACGCCGTGTGGTGCTCAAACCTGGAAAACGATCCAACTTTAGACAAGAATATTGCTGAAACAGTATCAGTGGCGATACAAATGCTCAATCTATTTGGAAAACCTGAGATGGCACTCAGAAGTCCTGTCAATAGATCTATGTCTGACCTTTGCCATCCAGTTAACATGATGCCTTTCAGAGCTATGGAGGGGTATTTGGTGGACATGGAGGTCATGACATTGAGCCAGGATAGGTGGTTTTGCAAGTGGTGTTTCAGCGGTGTCCATATCTGGTTGATAAGCGTGCCACCTTTGAATGCACTGGCAAACCATAAACTCTGGAACCCGGCAGATTCGTATCTAGATATCAGATTACCTGGTGACCAGAAAGTAGCACAATTGTCAACATTCTCAAATACTCTTCAAGACAATTTAAAAGTTTAGCATTATACGCCATACTATCACTGCCTAATGAAATGTGGCTATGTAGGATAACAAAACACTTAAACCATGTATGCTAAAATACCATATACTTTATGCAAAAATTGTATATGCTATGCTATATGTGAAAGATAAGTACATACCAATAACATCTGCATCTACTGAACTCTCATACTTCCATATAGTTGGAATGGCGACATTCTGCAGGCCAGACTCTGTGATCAAATATAAATTGTCAGTCAAGCACCCACTGACTCACCAAGAGACAAGTGAGTGTAAATAAGTGCATTTCATTGTACTCGATACAAAACTGTGCTGATTGTCAAAGGGAATGTCATGCATGAAGATGATGACGACAATACCATACCTTGGACAGATGTGGGGCTTATTTTTCTTAACATATCATCCCACATCAGGACTCTGATCCCTGGTCTCTTCTCCGAGATGAAGCGGGCCATTTCCACTGTGTGCTTCAGGAACATCTGATCAACACCTCCCTTGTTGCCTTGTAACCAAATCTTAGAGTCTTCACTGGTCCCCAGACCAAAAACCTATGCAACACAGAGACCAGGGATAGCAAACAAAAAAATGTACTTCCACATTTGACATGCTGGTAGAGACACACACAAAGCTCTGTATAACCAGGGAGGGTCTCTCACTTCATCGGCCCCCATGTGGAACCAGGTGGCCTCAGGATGACAGGCTAAGACCTGGGACACCATACTTTTCACAAGGGTCACAGAGTCAGGGTGGTGGGGATTCAGACTGTTGGGTATCTGCATCACCTCCCTCAGGGGAAAGTACTGCTCATGCTTCAGCACAAACTAAAAGCAGAAGAAATGTTTCTGTGGGGTTTGAATCAATAACTGTAGCTATATTTATCAATAATAGTACAACACATACAATATGAGATATTATGTGGTTGATATGGATATTTTTGTTTTTATCATATATTTTTGGGAAACACTGTGTGTTTCAGTCCTGTTAGATAAAAAGTGGAGAGGCATTCTGGAATGTGAGCCACATACCTCAAGGTGTCCAAACACTTGGACAAGAGGGATGATATCCAGTTTGTTAAGTTTGGCAAGGCTCTTTATTTTCTCAATGTCCTCCATGCTGCACCACAAAACAGAGACATACTATGTGAATTATTATTCACTTCCTTTGAAACATCCATTTGCAAAAGGTTACTTTTCTGTCAATGTTGACAAGTGTACTGTTGGTCACCTGTATGCATATGGTGATCTGAGAATCTGTAGGTCTCCATAATAGGGGAACATATCCTCATACTCTAACAGTATCCCATCGGCACCCAGAGATGAAAGCAGGGGAAATATCTGGAATGGGAACAATCATAATCTCTCTAGATCTGGTAGGAAATGTTTTGTACAGCATCAATTATAGTAGCAACAACTGCCGTCCTAGTCCATTAATCGTTATACAGACACAACATGATTTTGGAAGTCTACAGACTCTCAGGTCAACCTTTCTCACCTGCTCTAGGTAATTCACTTTGGGTGCAGCACCTTTCAGATCCAGGTGGACTATCTGTAGAGGGCTTTTATTCAAAGGTGCTACTACCTTCACTGCGTCGGCTCGAGCAGACTTGTCGACTTGTAGCACTGCTGAAATGATCTTTGGTTTCACTTCTTCCTTCAACGTAAGAGGATCAATCCTATCTACTTTATCATCCAGGGTTATTTTCCAGAACGGCCCAGGATCCATAACAGTCTTCATGTTATTCCTCTTTGTTCTGAGATTAGAAGCAAAATTAAATTAGATATTTCATGGAGTGTAGTTTCATTTGTAAGTACTTTGTGTGACGTTGCACAGTCAACTAATTCAAAATGCATAGCTACAGAGTTGTAACATTTGTATATAACTGGATCATTGAACCGTCCAGCAAATGATGAGTGGGACCTTACCCTGATTTAAACAACAAAAGATAGACAACAGCAAAAACGATCAGAGTGATCACATTCAACCTTAGAACTTTAGTAGCCATGGTGCTTCACCTGTCACAAGGAAATAGGAAAATGTCACAAGGAAAAACACATGCAAATTCATCATCAAACATCATTTTGCATTCACTGTTCCTATTCCACCCACTTTACGTATCATTGTGGTGTCAATATGATTAGAGACATGGCACGTTTACTTACCAAAACCCCTGCTTCGTAATTACATTTAAATCTATCGTCGCCAACGCAAAACTTTACGAAGCGCCCTCAACAGTAGCGCAACTAAACGCGCACTTCCGTGAATTCCGTTCTCTTGTCTGTCTGGATCTGTGACATTCTATATAGCCTCACAGATCCAGACAAACAATAGGACGGAACACATAACACTATACATAAGCCTAATAGCCCATTTGCCATGTAGGTATAGGTCATATAGGTAGGTATGTAGGCTACTTGACCCTAGACATGTGCGCCCTCGTGTGGTAGTAGACCTGCATTGGAAGCGCTGCTTAACATCATAAACATAGGGTGGCCACCAAAACGTTATGTATGCCAGTGGTTCCCAACCCTGGTCCTCAGGGCACCCCTGTGATTCATTTGAATGAGGTGTGTTGGAGCAGGGAAACATCTAAAACATGCAGGACAGGAATGCTCTGAGGACCAGAGTTGGGAACCACTGCTAGCCTACCCACAAGGGCTTGTTTTCATAGCCCTACTCTTTTCAAAACTGTTCAACTTAAGTTTTAAAGATAACACATAATGTAATTGACTGCAAGTTTGTGTATATATATTCTAAACAATTTAAAACAGCTGATCCCATTGTACACAATGAATGCTGGATGCCTGGACATATCGGCAGAATATTGTCAGGGATTTGACCAGGTTTGACAAAATATTTTTCCTAGTATTACTCAAGATAGGCTGAGTGATGTGCCAAATGCAGATGACGGGGTTGCCTATCGGTATGGTGTACACATTACAATATTGTAGCCTATTTTTGAATCACTCAGTGACAGAAAATGAAACAAAACTTGCATCATGTCTGATTCATTCCTGTAAGATATATGCTACTGCAGTGGATTCTTAACACTGGAGTGGTGTAATTCTTGTTTTGTTAAGACATTTTACAAAAGATAGCCTAACATTGTGTAGGCCTAATGCAACCTTGTGATTGACCTACAAGTGTGCATTTTGGGTGACAACATAGTTGAAACCTGTTAGTGTGAAGAAAGAGTTGATAATAGACATGTGTTTTGGTAGTTTTGGTGCTTTGTGGATTGGAAAATAATTGCTGTGCCAATCTGTCTAAAAGTTGGTTAAATTAAGTAAGGAGATTTGTAATCTGTATGAGAACTGTATGAAGAGTTTCGAAAATGTGGCCTAAATATTGAATATGAATTGAATTGGTCCTAACCGTAACAAAATACATCGAAGTTGTCAATAGTGTTATCCATAGATAAATATAAAGGCCTTTATATATCTATGGTGTTCTCCATCTTCCTCTCACTTCCTTTGCCCTTTTGTTGTTATGACTACGAGGTCGTAAATCCGCCATGTTTTCCCTCTAGTATCGTTGCGACAGAGACGGAGAAGTCAAACGACATGAATGTAGAAAATAATAATACGGCAGAAACAGAGAGTGAGCAAACGGATCACGGCAACATCATTACGATTCAAACTACACTCGGAGACGAAGGTAAAACGATTTGATTACAATCATAGCGTTTTATTTGTAAAGGCGGCTGTGTGGGCCTGCTCCGATTATGTCATTTTATTTAGCCAGCTAGCCTAGCAATCTTGTAATAGGTTCACAGAGCACGGCTGTCAATTCCTGGATTTAGAGTGCAGCTAGCTAGCCTAGCTAGCTACTAGCCTAGCTAGCTAACAACAGTAGTATTATGGCTGCATGCTGGAAAAACGTCTTGTAGCAAAGGAGGTCTGTTCTACTGATATATGAATATCGAGTTGATTGACCATTTTTTAACGTCGGTGCAACTTGACCCAGCATTTAGCTTGTCAGCTATAATCTAACGTTATTTACTTTTGCTCGTCATTGAGTAGCTACTTGATAAACCCGTGAACCAAACCTTTAATGCGGGATTGCGGGCATACACATGTGCTGTGTTTTTATAGATGAGGATGTACACAAGTGCGGACGTTGCCAGTCCGAGTTCTCCACGCTGGAGGCTTTCATCCAACATAAGTTGCACCAGAACTGCAAGCGACGCCATGAAACGGAAACCCACGACAAGAAACCGAAGTGTGATAAACAAGAGGTATTCCAGTGACAAAAATATGCGTGCACTTGATTGTTATAACAGACCACTTCTCGAGTTTTAGCACCTCAAGCCCTGTTGTCTCCCAATAGTTCTTACTCATGATGGTATGCCAGTGAAAAACTATGGTTTGTGTTCTTCTTTTCAGGTCTCCACCTCTGATGGACCCACTGCTGTCGAGGTGAACGTGGACTTGTCCTCCGATGAACCAGACAAGTCCAACACCAATGGTAAATTACCTCGCAGTGACGATACATTGCCAGGACCAGTTGAACCCTTGGGAATGTCAGCTTTAAACCATTAAACCGAATCTTCCGGATTGTTTCTGGTGTAGTTGTGACGGAGGGCAGATTGTCCCGGGGTCGCAGGAAGAGGACCGCTACAGCGAAAGCTTCTGAGGATGCAGAAGGTGCGGAAGCCACCCACAGTCCTGACAGTGGTGACAATACCAGGACAATTTTCAAGATTAACAACGAGGGACGCTACGTTTGTGATATTTGCGACAAAACGTTCAAAACAGTGAGTCATACTGAAAATGTGCATGCATTAATATTCCCCTTAGATCAGTGGTCTTCGACCCTGGTCCTCAGGGACCCCCTACCCTACATGTTTAGATGTTTCCCTGCTCCAACACACCTGATTCAAATGATTGCTCATTATCAGGCTTAAATAAAGACCCATTCATTTGAATCAGGTGGGTTGGCGCAGGGAAACATCTAAAACATGTAGGGCAGGGTGTCCCTGAGAACCAGGGTTGAAAACCACTGCTATAGATTATGCAAAGATACCCTCCAACATAGATGTGTCTATGTTCAACTTAACAGCCTGCACTTTAACCTCACATACAAAGTGGTTAAGCACAGAGCAGAAAACACCTTCCTTGTCTATTTCATTCCAGACCAACATCCTGAGAACCCATATGATTACCCACAGCGGAATGAAAAACTTCCCTTGTGAGCTGTGCGGGAATGCCTTCCGCACCAAAGGCTCCCTGATTCGTCACAACCGCCGTCACACAGGTACAGGAGGAGGGCTCAAAAAATGGAGCTGCCGCGTTTATTTGTATTTTGTTTCCCTTGTGGGCTCGACAGCTGAATGAACATTCAGAAAGTTCTAAAGTATTATAATGTCAACTCATTTTATTGGTAGGATACATCTGCACATTAACGCTTACAGCTCCGTGTTCATTATTCTGAACATGAACTGTCTCCACGGAGTAAACGACTAGGAACCTTTATTAACACAGTACCATTCCCCCCCCTTGTCTTCTCCTCCGTCTTCTGACCCACAGATGAGCGTCCCTACAGGTGTAGCCTCTGTGGGCTCTCCTTCCGCGAGTCAGGGGCCCTCACCAGGCACCTCAAGTCCATCACCCCGTGCACGGAGAAGATTCGCTTCAACCAGTACAAAGAGATACTGGTCAGCAAGGACGGGGTGCAGAAAGGTAGCCGCGCTGCTCGGCTACCAAAGACGTTCCTGGACACCTGACTAGTTGATGAAAGGAACATCTGTGTTGACGTGTCTTCCGCCCAGCCAATGACAGCGCTGTGTGTTTCAGGAGTGGAGATGCCCTCCCCCCAACTGGCTGGCCAGCAGGAAGTAGACGAGCAGCAGCTGGAGGACAAGGCTGCGGTGGTCAGCGTGGTGGATTGTCCCGCCCAGCAGGTCATCCATGAGGTCCACTTCATGGAGGTTGAGGGAGCTGCAGAGGTGGAGCAGGTGGGTGTGGACTGTGGAATTGGTCCTTGGAATGGCCAAATATAAGGCCATATGTTGAACATGACAACATGTTTTCACTGCTGTACACCCCCCCACCCCGCCACTGTTCCTTGCCATTTACTCAGTTTGCTGTTGACGCCAAACTCCTCCTGTGCTCTCACCCTCTGTGTCCAGGTGGTGGAGGAACAGTCTCCAGCCGAGGTCCTCGGTGTGGGAGACAACCTCATCTGCCAGGCCATCATCAACTCTGGCATTGCCCTGGGGACAGAGGTGGCGGTGAAGGAGGCGGAGGGCGAGACGGAGGGGGAAGCGGAGGGGGAAGCGGAGGGCGAAGTGGGGGGCGCGACGGAGGGCGAGACGGAAGGCGAGGCGGACTGCGAGGCGGAGGGGGAGGTTGAGGACGAGGAGACGGAGGAGGAGGCACCTAAAGATGTCCTGCAGGCGCCTGACTCGGAGGGCAGGATGACGGAGATCCAAGTGACGGAGGAATGTGTGGAAATGGAGACCGAGATCGACGTGACTCTGGTGAGCAAAGGAGTGGCTTGTTACAGGCTAGATGGAGGTCAGATGGAAGTCTGAGGAGGCTTGAAGTCGGTGTTTCATGTAGTAGAATGCCATAGAATTAAAAACAGATTTGTTCAGTACTTTTGTGTCATCGGAAGTATGTCTCCAACATTGTCCAAAACGTTTCTCCCCCCCCCACAGGAAATGTCTGACAGGGAGGAGGAGCAGCCGTCCTCTAAAATGCACAAGTGTCCTCACTGTAATCGCTCCTTCAAGGGGTCTCAACTACCTGCGCTTTCACGTCAAAGGTCATCTAGGTAAGCTCAGTTATATGGCTTAGCTGCTACTAGCTACTAGACAATACTGGAATAGCAAACATCTCCAGTGCTTTCAACCTGCTCCCAGTCACTGTTATGGCTTAGCAGCTTAGCGTCTCCAACCCTGTTCCTGGAGAGCAAGCTTCCACTAGGTCTTTGCCCCAACCCTAGTTGTAACTAACCTGATTCAACACATCAACCAGCTAATTATTCGAATCAGCCCACAGGAAAGGTAGCGCTCCAGGAGCGGGGTGGGAGACCTCTGGCGTAGACGGTCACGGCTCACATCTCCGCTCCCCTACTGCAGGCTACAAGCCCTTCAAGTGTGTGAAGTGTCAGAAGGAGTTCCTGACGGGCTACCTGCTGAAGAAGCACATGGAGGTCCACCTCAGCGAGAGGCGGTACAAGTGCGGAGAGTGTGGCAAGCTCTACAAGACCATCGGACACGTCCGTGAGCACATGAGGGCCCATTCGGATGAGAGACCCTTCCACTGCAACAGCTGTGAGAAAGGCTACAAGACCAAGGTTTGTGGACAGGCCTCACCTGGGAAATGGGATAGTCCATGAACACACCCTTTTATTGAAATGTCAAAGTGCAAGAGTCCTTCCTGTGTCAAATGGATAAAATCGCACTTCATTCATAAACTTTAAATATAGGGTGGATGGACAGTTTTATATATTTATAATAACTTCTCTTCTTCCCTTTTTGCTCCCAGAATGCCTTGCAGGTACACCAGCGCACCCATGCTCAGGAAAAGCCTTATGTGTGCCAGTTCTGCTTGCGGGGTTTCAGGGAGAAAGGCTCTCTTGTACGTCACATCCGCCATCACACCGGAGAGAAGCCCTTCAAGTGCCACAAGTGTGGGCGGGGTTTTGCTGAACATGGGACACTCAATCGCCACTTGCGTGCCAAAGGTCAGAGTCGTTAACAGCTAAATAAATAAGGAGTAAGCCAATTGGTCAAATACTGTCTACCTGCATCATTGATTGGCTAGCTTTCCGATTGCATGACATCTGCCTCATGTAGATCTGCAATCCATGTCAGTGTTCTATCGAAAAACACATCTACACATTGCCAGGACCTACACAAATGCTCAAGTCATATTAGACTTGAGCATTTTGTCTTTAGTTTCAAACATTTTCAGATGTTTCAGGATTGTTCCAACCATTAAATAAAAATAATATAAAAATCAAAAGAGATCAATTTATCCCCAAAACCTCACTGTGTGTGTGTCTCAGGAGGCTGTTTTGTGGGTCAGAAAGATGGGTGTGCGGACCAGGCTGAGGTGATGGAGGACCAGGCGTCTGCAGACAGTGTTGCCACGGAAGCCATCATCTCTGAGGACCCTCATGCGGTCCTGGTGGAGTTCTCTTCCGTAGTGGCCGACACCCAGGAGTACATCATAGGGGTGAGAGACTAGTCCCCCCCCCCACACACACACACTCTCTCTCACACACACACACACACACACACACACACACACACCACACACACACACACACACACACACACACACACACACACAGTCTGTCTCTCACTCACTTTCTCAGACTCACTGAAACACACACATATTTGGCTGAGAATCTAGTTTCCACACACACACACACACACACACACACACACACACACACACACACACCACACACACACACACACACAACAGACAGACAGACAGACAGGTCCTGATTCTCTTGTGTGTCCTCCAGACCCCGACAGACGAGGCACTGCCGGGTGAGGAGGTGACAGTCATCCAAGACGGCCAGAATCAGGTCAGTTCTCTGCTCTCCTTCCCGCCCATAGTCTCTCGAGACTCAGAATATGCATGAACAGGCCCATATACTCGCCACTGAAACCCCTCCCCTCCATAGTGATGGTACTCTGGTGTAACAGTTGTTGGGTAGAGTAGTGAAAGGATGTACACCATAACTTCGAAATACGATAATAAATGATGTTGCTGTTTGTTATCCTTCTCACTCCCCTTCTTCATCCTTCTCTCCCCGCTGTCCCCCTCTCCTTCTCACTCCCCTTCTTCATCCTTCTCTCCCCGCTGTCCCCCTCTCCTTCTCACTCCCCTTCTCTCTGTCTCATCCCCCTCTCCTTCTCACTCCCCTTTTTCATCCGTCTTGTCCCCCTCTCCTTTCCATCGCCCCTTATCATCTCTCTCTCTCCTCGTCCCCCAGATGGGCAACCACATCATGAAGGTGGTCCAGCAGATCGTCAACCAATCGCGCGGCGGCAGGGGCGGCCACCACATCATCTTGCGCAACGTGACCATGGACGAGGGCCCCTCCGTCTCCGACAGCGGGGACACCATCACCATAGCGACGCCCGAGAGCCTGACGGAGCAAGTGTCCATGACGCTGGCCTCGGCCATCAGCGACGGCACGCTGTTGGCGGCGGGAGGGGCACTGGAGACGCCAGAGGGCACGTTCACCATGGTAACGGCGGCAGAGGAACAGGAGGTGGAGGTGATGGAGCAGCAGGAGGAGTTTGTGATCACGTCTCCCGAGGTGGAGGTCCAGACTGTCATCGTGTGAGGACGCGTTCGGAAAGAAGAGGACGTCATTTCATCAGGGACCCGTGAGACTGTGGCTCGGGAGACTCGGAGGACGCGGAATGACTCGAGCACGCGAACGAAGATTGGGGTGGAACACGCTTCATTCTGAGGACTTCAATGATGGTTGATGAATGAATATATAGTATTTGCGCTGGAAGGCATCTTGTGCTGTGAGGACATAGTGTGCATAGAGAAGTTCATGTTAGTATATGACTGAGGATGTTTTGACTTGAAGGAAGGCAATGGACATGAAACTGGGCCTTTTTGTCTGTTCTGATAATTTGTTACGTTCACAAATGAGTTGGAATTGAACACTGTTGTTTTTGCTGGCTGTCGTAGCAAATTTTGTACTGGAGCAGAGTGGTTTTCAAATGTTCTTTATTGATAACTGCAATGCTTAGTTATTTAATAGGCAGTTATTTATTAACATTATTTTTTATATGTCTCTTAATGGTTTGAGGGATGGAGCAAAGTTGCTTTTGTACAAGGAGGACATTCTCCTCTTGCCTTGTCTGGAAACAGTGATGAGTCTGGTCATTACATTGAGTTTATTTAAGGTTCTTTGACCTGTGGCAGACGGTATGTCTACGGTTTGCCCAGGTTGTGTACATGTTTTCTGAATTCTGTTCGAATGTGGTCATTGCCTTGATTTCTTCCTGTCCTTGTTTCATCCCAATGACTGGGAATCCAAAATTCTACAAGTGAAAGGATTTTGGCGTCTTACCCCAAAACAACCATACTACCTAAAGACCTCCATTCGTCTTGACCATAGAAGAACCACTTCAATGCTTGTAGCAGTAGACGTCTGCTGTCTGTGGTGCGAGTTGTAACTGCTGGCCGCGGCTCCGATGCTGTGTTGTGTGTTTATGTGGGACCAGTCTATTCCCTGGACACACATGGGCTATTCTGAGCTGGTCAATCACATGTAGCTCACAGCATGATAACTAGGTCAGGAAGTATACAGACACACACAGGCCAAACACAAGTGCTGTTGGATGCAAAGGAATAAAAGCGTATTTTCTAAACTATAAGTCTACCTGTTAGTCTTTGAGAGTGGAATGAGGGTGAAAGGATGCGTGAGGGTTGCGTGTGTGAGTATGTGTGACAGAAACATTGTTTAATTAAATGCACTTACGAGTAAATATGTAATAGAGTGATTGATTGCGTCTAGTTGTGACTTGCTATAGAGAAAGGCTCTTGGTGAGGAGCCCAGATGAAGGGGGGGTTGATTCATCAGTTTGGCAGAATAAGGCTAAGACACCCCTGCTGCTCACCTTGCCTGTGGTTATCTCTTCTCATCTCCCTGGTTCTCTCTCCCTCTCCTCTGATACATGTTGGGGACCGTGATAGCTGTTTAGTATTTTATTCATTTGAAAATTCACAATCAAGTTTAAATCAAAGCCTTTAATGGAAGCAAAATACACCTACACATATAATCTTTCTTGTTGAAAGGTTGCACAAAGATGCGTGCCTCTCAAGCTATGCATTCTTTCATATTTTTCTTCTCTGACGGGAATTGTCGATCCAAAATTGTTTTTGGAAAGACAAGCCTCTAAAGCCTCTAACTGAAGGGCTTTGTTTTATGTATGTTCAGAATAATATGGTTTGTCAGGGGAGACTTGTTGTCAGGCATCCACTGGGCCATGTGTTTTTCACTTCAATCACAGCATGTCAGGGCTGTTTACCTTGAAAACAACAGATACAAATATAATAGTCGTGTGAGATATCACCCGTGGCTCTTCTGAAGATGACTATTGATGCATCTCAACTCGTCCATGACCCTTCATTCACAGTCCTTAAGAGACGCATGATACAAGCTTAACACTGAGGCGTGAACTAACTCCAGGCTTCACCATATACTATTCATTTTTCCAGCGGTTTCGTTTCGTTAGATATCTATCATTCTGTACTCTGGAGGTGTACGATGTTTGGCAGTGTGTTCTTGTGACTGGGACATTGTCATAATGAAATACAGTCAACTGTAAATCACTTTCCACAGGAAAACTCTGTATCACGATTCCATGGAAGTGAAGTCCGCCCCTGAGGAGAAGAGTTGCCAGTGAAGAATGCAAACTTCAGATCTTAAATGCAAAAGAAAAACAGGAAAAAAATGTCTGTTGCACCCCTGCTGAGTTCCAGGACTTAGAGACTGAGTCTGAGTCATCGCTGCTCATCTAGCAACACTCACATACTCATGACCTGTATTGCATGGGATACCTGCATATTTTCTCCATCTCTTTCAGCAGTAGTGATGGTTATTGTTGAGCATATTCAGCTTTGCCCTGGGTGTTTCTGAAATGGAGGAGTCTAACCTTGAGGATGTCTTCAGGATGTATAAGTGTGCCTGCATGGTGCCCGCATTCTTAGGTTCACACAAACTCTAATCAGAGAGAACTGTCCCTCCCTGAAAACGACACCGTTTCTGGGTCACTCCTCAGCCCTCTGAGAGGGCCTCATCCAAAAGAGAGAGTGAGAGAGAGAGAGAGAGGGGGCTGGAGGAAGAGAGAGAGGTATTTATAGACAAATGGGGCTTCGCAGTACCTTTTCTCGCGAAAGAACCATTAAAAGACCAAGCGAGAGTGTCCTAGTTTTCCGATCAGTGCTCTGCGATAGAGCTTGGGCTGTGAGGCTGGGGGTAAGCAATCTTACCCACAATGGGGGCGCTTGACTTCCAGACCGTGTCTCCTGGATCTCTAGTTCTCTGATCCAGGCAAGGAAAGGCGTCAGCCTCCTGTGACCGCTGATGTGACTACCTGAGTGGGCTTACCCCGTTGGTGTCGGTGGGGGTGTGGTGCATAGAAGTGGTGACGGGGCCACCTTCAGCTACTTTGACTCCCAGGACCGGGGTTTGGGGGCAGCGGCTGGCAGGCCGTGGGTAAAAAGCGAACGCCACAGGGGTGAAGATGAGGCGCTTTCTGAGTAGGAAGGGGCGCTTCTCGCTGCGACAGAGCAAGTCTGGAACCCGCAGTGCCTCCAAAGACTTCTGTGAGTCTTGTACATTTTCCTTTCCTTCTTGCTCGTATCTGTTTGTTCTCCAGTGAGGTGAGAAGAGAACAAAGAGAGCCTAGTGCTGGGTGTTTACATGGGCCGCTAGCTTTTGTAGTATTTCAGGCACTTTGTTCGAGAATTGGGTTTGTTTTAGCTCTGTGTGTGGCCTTGTGAGAAGAAAAGGGTTTAGCTCTTCTATTTTATGGTTGAAGTTAGCTTCTGTTTGACCAAACTTTTACTGACAGAATTCAGTTTGTTCATCTCATGAGTGATGCTACCGATTCACACCAGACTAAATTGGACTAAATTTGGCATTCACTTTTGTGTGTGAGGGTGTGTTTGTGTGTTATGTACATCACATGCCAGTGAGAGAAATGTACCCCTTTCATTCTTTTGTCTGACATCGCAACTCTACCTGCCGTCATCACAGTTTTAACTTGCTTCCCTGGTCTCTTTTTCGGCATAAGCAATGGGCATTGTTCACTTAGCTTTAGGCTGATGGATTTTTAGATCAGTTCCTAAAATGTAGAAGATGAGATTACTACTGGGATGTAGCTGTTCACCGCAGAGCCAGAATGAGGCCAGTGACCAGGGGAGGGCCAATGGTTCACTACAGGACGACATGACAGACATGGATCTGTTCCAAGTGTCCTATATAGCATTCTTACTGTCATTCTTCTATCGGAACCATCTGTAATAACAAGGGTTTAATGGAGTCCTTCACAGTCTGTTTTGTCTTTCCATGTCGTTGGATGGATTGATTTATCTTTTCTTAGGTAGGCTGGCATATTTTAAACAGATCGGTTCCCCAACCTTTTACGACCCAAACCAATTGCCTGGTCTGTTAAGTTGATTAAACTGTTATGATTACGAATTGCAATCATATTTTACTGTGCAGTAAGCACACAGTTAGTGTTTTCACAAACAATAGGATCTTAATCTTAGTTATTATCTAGCACAACTCAACATGACCTCTTCTACCCTTCCTTCTTATTATTTGCTTCTCTACAACATTCTCTCCCCCCCCGCCCTCTTTCTCACACTCTCCAAACTTCTCTCTCTCTTCTTGTCCATATCCTTCCCCCTCTTCCTCCCCTTCTCCTCCTCTGTCCCGCGACCCAGACCTGACACTTCCGGCCACCAACCAGAACTGGCCGGAGGAGTTTGGCTTCCGTCTGGGGGGTACGGGGCCCAGCTACATTCTGTCTGTGGTGGAGGGCAGCAGTGCCTACCTGGCAGGCCTGCAGCCTGGGGACCAGGTGGTGGACATTGAAGGCCAGGAAGTGTCCAACCTCAGCACCCAGGCCCTCATCGCCCTGGCTCAGACCCTCAAGACCGTACCCCCCAGCATCGGGGTGGTCTCCCGCATAGAACAGGTCAGGACCAGAGGGATCGCATCCAGGGGGGTGGATCTGTGTCTGCATGCACAGACAAGAAAATGAAGCTATCACTTGAACAGAGAATGTACATCACTTGCACTCATGTGAAACCAATGATGAATCCGTCTAAGGGCATTGTCACTCATTGTCTGTCAACTCTCTTTTCCCAGATTGACATCGCTCCAGGCCCAGACGGTCGCTTTGGCTTCACCATTGTGGGAGACAGCCCCCTGCTGGTGGAGGACTGCATGCCCAACTGTCCTGCCGGCCGCAGCGGCCTCAAGGCTGGCGACTTTGTCATGGAGGTCAACGGCATCCCCGTCAAACAGCACGAGACCGCTGCCGCCATGATCAAGGCAGCCCAGGGGCGCCCGCTGCGTCTGGGCGTGCTCTGTATGAGCCGGAGACCCAAGCGCCTTAGCAACAGCATGAAGGTGATGTCACAGAGTGGAGACAGCGTTCGGCAGGACCGCGCTCAGAAGGCCCTGGAGTTTAATAAGAAGGTGGGTGTTTTAGTGTGCGTGTTTTGTGTTTGTGTATTAGTACACTTGCTTGCTAGTGGGTCTAGACAAATGTATTTGTGTGTGTTTTAGGTTGAGGAGGTCCTGGGAGAGGAGCTGGATGTGAAGGAGAAGCTGTTTGAGGTTCTGAAGCAGTACGCTGTTGAGAGGGACGTGGAGAGCCTGGCTGACGCCCTCCCTGATATACTGATCAATGAGGACCATCAGCAGCTGATTGACAGCGTCAGGTACCAATCAGCTACCTTAAAGTTGGTGGATTTCCCCTTAGGTCTATTATGCTGTGCTGTGGGGAAGAAACTGAAAAAGGATTCAAACATACACAAACAGTCTTCAGAAGTTTGTTTGGATTTCTTATTGCACCTTTCTGACTCACCTCCTGTCATTGAAGCCTCTGAATTAAAGTGCAGCAGAAACAGTCTAGTCAGTGTTCAAACAGACTACCTTACCATTCACTCTCATCCACCGACACCAAAATATTAACTTTAACTCCAAAGCAGACACAAATGTCATTGCTTCAAACTTGACAGCAATGTCTAACTTTAGCTATATGTATACTGTACACAGCATATACTGAATATTCAATGACGTCACTGTTCGTGATTTAATCAGGACAACATATGAATACAATATTTCAACATGAGCCAAGCGAGATATACCCACTTTATTAGATGCGAGGGGATGTACAGGTGTAGGATACGATTCTGGCAGCTTTGATTTTAACGTTCTTTATGTTTTGGTGTAGTCCAGAATGTGATGATGAATCTACGATAGTATTGTGGAAGTTGCATTTAAAAGCAAAAGGCAATTCCTCAAGTTGAGAACACAAGTGTGTGTCTCGTTTATTTTACATGCAGAAAACGAAAAGAAAGACAAGATGGCGTTGCCCTGTAATCTAACAAGCATGGGGCTCGCCGTCATCACAACAATAGAATATTTAAAGGGACCGTGATCCCGGAACATTCATTTTTACGTGTATAACACATTACTTAAATAACTGCCTGAAGCAACAGTGTGTAGAACCACACTATGAACAAGGGTGAATTATGAAGTCACATTCACTACACACGTCCCCCCAGAATTCACCATATAAGAACATAAATCATCGGCGAGGTGGTCGTATTAACCGGCCAGAACGGCTGTGTTTTACAGGGGGTCGAGAAGACACTACCGTGGCAGGTGTACCACCATGACACGGGCGTGGGGCATGGAGTGAGGGAGTTTTGGGGGGGAGGGGAGCAGGGGGTGGGTGCAGAGCTGGAGGACGCCCGCGTCGTGGGGGCTGGGCCAATTCAATGGGCCTAGCAACGTCCAAATGAGCTGGTTTGAGGCGGTCAATGGAGAGTCGCTCCGGTTTACCACCCATGTCCACCACAAAATGTTTGTCTCCCGTCTCCAAAACACGGAATGGGCCCTCGTAGGGCGGGCGTAGCGGTCCCCTGTGAGCGTCGTGGCGAATAAAGACGTATTCAGCCGTCTGAAGCCCAGCAGGGATGTGCGACTGAGGGAGGCCGTGACGGGAAGTAGGGACAGGTGCGAAAAGCCTCGCATTGTCCAGTAGTGAGGCCCGCTGGAGAGTCGCAGACCAGGGAACGGTGGAAGCAGGAACAAAATCCCCTGGAACCCGCAGTGGCTGCCCATAGACAAGCTCCGCGGATGAGGACTGTAAGTCTTCCTTCGGTGCAGTCCGGATGCCAAGCATCACCCACGGGAGCTTGTCGACCCAGTTGCTGTCTTTGAGGCCGGCACGAAGAGAAGCCTTCATCGACCTGTGAAATCGCTCACAGAGTCCGTTAGCCTGCGGGTGGTATGCAGTCGTGCGGTGGAGTTTGAGGGTGACAGCGTTCGCGGTCATGGTCGAGTCGTGTTTGTGAATACGTCAAGCAAACAAACGTCGGGGTCACCAGTGTGGAAGTTGCATTTAAAAGCAAAAGGCAATTCCTCAAGTTGAGAACACAAGTGTGTGTCTCGTTTATTTTACATGCAGAAAACGAAAAGAAAGACAAGATGGCGTTGCCCTGTAATCTAACAAGCATGGGGCTCGCCGTCATCACAACAATAGAATATTTAAAGGGACCGTGATCCCGGAACATTCATTTTTACGTGTATAACACATTACTTAAATAACTGCCTGAAGCAACAGTGTGTAGAACCACACTATGAACAAGGGTGAATTATGAAGTCACATTCACTACAGTATTATCTTCCTTTATCTGGGCACATGTTTTATTTGTTTTGATATTAGAGGATGGTGCTGATTTGTTTTCTGGTATTACTTGGATAAATAGGGAAGTACTGTATATGAAATAAGAACAATCCCAAAGCAATGTGTGAGATGAAGACATTCAATTTACAGAACCACATTGTTTGGAATGTGGCCATTTAATTGAAACTAAAGGTCAATCAATCGTTTTTATTAAGTCTACCATGTTCATAATCTGACCATGTTGTGAACCACAACAGCGTTTTACACTGATGGAAAGATGAAAATTTAAAGATGAAAGCTTTGTAAATCTTTAGGTCCAATGGGTTTACATCCAGTGGGGGAAACAACAAGCTGCTCTAATTGCACTAGAATCAATATTTCAGAGTGAAAAGCTTGTCTCAGCATGTTCTCCATTGTTGAAGGTGGAAACAGCCTCCATTAAGAATAGATCTTGATGACTTTGATCAGAGAAGGAAACTGTCGGATTGTGCTGCCCCTTTGAAGTCCTTGAGGCAGTGGATGTCAGCGAGCAGAGTTCATTTCTTCCGCAGGTACAGAGGGAAACTGTCAAAAGCCTCAGGGAATATCACATTTCTTGATCCTCAGCATTGATCGCAAAACAGAAAACAAACACTTTTGCATACGCAAGCAATTTGTGATCATTGTGAAACACACAAACACACACGTTGGTTGCCGTGCTTCATTTTTCAGACGCTTTCCCCCCTCTGATCCAGCTCTATGCTGCTACAGTCACTTTTCTGTTGCTGGAAGGAGATGCACACATACACAGTTACTCATCTGCTGCATCCCCACACTGCAGTTACAGCACCTTCATGCACACACACACACACTCACACACACACATAAACACACATACGGTAACATACACACACAGAGATTGACATACACATAGAAACACACTTACATACACATGCACAAACACTCATACACACACACACAAACACACATATCCTTTGGATTGCCAACCTTCTTCAGGAAGTGATGTGGAACTGCCTCAGGTGAGTGTTGCTGCTGGATGATCTGGGAGTGGGACATGTTTGTGAGGCTGTTTCCATCCTTGTGATCTGGTGAACAGATTCTGGTTGGTTGGGCTAAAACAAATCTAATAGCAAAGTGAGAGATTTGTGATACTTTGTATTCAACTTTGGATGATAATGCTCCCACAATGCTTGAGTTTGGAGTAAAAAAAAACTGTACCCATGGTTTTACTAGGAATTAGTTCACATTGTAAATCAATCAATCTAGCTCTGGTTTATTATCGGTTGTCTGTGGGGGAAGAAGAGTTTAACAAGGCACAGTCTATTTGCTGTTTGAGACAAACGCTCTTTTCTTCTGATTGTCCCTGAGTCAGCATTCGGCACATCTCCGTTAGCATTTTCATTGTAAAATATTTGAGTTAAAAATGTATTGCGTGTTTTCTGAGGCACAGGTGTTCCATTACTAATGTGTTTTGAGAGGTAATGGGAGACAGGCAGCATTTCTGGATGTGAGAGCGTGAGAAGTTTTTTCTTCCAGAATCAGCCTTTCATGGCAGAATATGACTCTGCTGCCATTTCCCAGAATGTGTTTTAAGACATGGTGACGCAGGCTCTACTGAACGGACATTTGGCTCAGTCCTGATGATACTGTGGCATCGTTTATGAATGCAGATACCCTTTCAGACAGTTTGTCCCCTGCTGCTTGCTGTATATCCTCTTGTTGTGATCTCTTTGACCTGTTCTGATGGAAATGAGCTAGATTTCATGGACAGATGTGATCCCAGTCACCCTCGGTCTGAATGACAGTGTGAACAGGAGTATGTGTGTCACCTCCATCACTGCATTCATAATTCTGATCTGTCGAGTCTAGTTTCTTGCTTTAGAATTTTGGTTTACAGATACTTATGAGAGAAATGGCCTGCAAGGAGATTTTCATATGTCCTTTAAAATGTGTGACATAAGATAAGGCGTTTCATAGACCCCCCCCTCCCTCCCTCCCTTTCTTTCTTTCTTTCTTTCTTCTCTCCATCTTGTTTTTGACAGCCTTTCATAATTGAATTTTCGTTGTTAATACACAGAGTCATGCATGTACACACCCACACACACTCACCAAGTCTCCATACACTCCACACACTCTCTCGTGTACACCCCCAGGTGGAGGGTGTGTGTGTGTGTCCTAGCCAGGCTTGGGCCAGGTGAAGAGACTGTAGTCTCCAGGCCCTGCTCCAAACCCTGACCAGCCTGGCCATCTCTGTCCCCACAAATCTGCCCCCCCCCCAGCCCTCCCGAGGAGCTGCTCTATTTTTAAGAGGCCTACTTCTGTTAATAAATCCTCTCTTAGGTTTCTGACGCACTCTCCGGCATAGCTTCTTAAACGACTCAAAAACCCAGGGGTTATCAGTAAAGCGTCTGGAACGTTTGAAAGTTAAGGCCTAATTATGCTTCTGCGTTTTTCGAAAAACGCAGAGGAGGGAACGCCCTCGTCTCCGTGGAACGCCCTCTGCGTGCTCTCCGTCAGCCCTCGGAGACCTTTTGACGGATTGACGTGCACCTCCTGAATTTTCTAACTATCCGTCGAAATTACGCAGAGCGACGGAGAGCGACGGAGACCCGCTTGGCTGTGATTGGTCCGTATTAAGAAGTCAGGGGCGGGGTTGCCGCTATGGGTTGCCGTGACCAACAACACCAGGGGTGGGGAACGTCCGACCTGCGGCCCATATGCAGCCCGAAAAATCATTTGGTCCAGCCCGCCATGGCATTGCAGTGCAGGCACCATATTATTAGGTGCATTATTCGTTGGCAGCAGCACTATTTTAATATGTGGAAGAGGACCGTGGAGGCGCTCAGCGTCGCGTTCTTGCAAATCAAGCCCCAATACGTTGTTGGTTTGGGCTAAACCCGGAATGTTTACAACGTCTGGCTCCGCGCCTGATTAACACTCGGATCGATAAGCAGTCTCTAAAATGGTAGCAATATAAAAACGTATACGATCCCTTTCCGTAATCATAATAACCCCCCAGAAATGTTCACTGCACACCTAGTCAAAGCAGGCTGCCCTTCCAGCTAGCATCACAAACATCACCAAAGAGATCGAAGCAGTTTTTACAATTCATATTTCAGCTAAACAGTACATGTAAATCGGCATTTGAATTCAAACGTGACGAGAAATGGGCAGTGTAGTTGCTGAAACTGTGCATATTTTATTGATGAAACGGCTCATTTGTAAATTTGCTCCGAGTTTTCGATAACCTATAGCTAGCATCGCAGTGCAGCGCCACCTACTCTTCTGGCGGTGAATTGTTTTCAGCACCCACAGCCTACGGAGAACTATAAACGAAGTCTATCCGTGTGTATCCGTGCGTATCCGTGAGCCCGCCCACCCGAAAACGGAGACGCAGAAGCATATTGAGGCCTTTAGACGAAAGTGTACATGTTATTGTGTCACCATGGCTGTCATAACATGCAAATGAATAAGCGGACAACTTGAGGCAAATATCTGGAAATTATATTGTTTTCTACTTTGGATAATTTGGTAGAAATTTGGTGATTAAGAGGTGATTGTGTAAAGTCGACGAAGAAAGATGTTGTTTTTGTTTGGAGAGACTCAGAACTCTCGTCTGTCTCGAAGTTTCTTTTTTGAGAAAGTCATTCCCCTCACGGTCCCTGTAGCTGTTCTTTCGACTCCACAACAAATGAATGTGGTTAACAGTCATGCGTGACTCTTAGCTTCATACGACACAGATGTCTGTCTCCCTCTTTATCCATCCCTCTCCCCATGCGCACATCACTAGAACTCACTGTTCTGACCTGCCTCTGGGAGTCCAGAGGGATTGTTTCCTTCCATCATGCACTCTTCTCCTTGCACCCTCCTCACCAGTTCCTCCCTCGATCCAACTCTCTTTTCCATCTTCGGCGAAGAGGAATGCAGTGTAGAATATAGTGTCTCCTGCGTTCACGCTTCAGATAGAGTGGGTGATCACGATTCTCCGCGACAGTTACCGTGACCACCCCCCCTGGTGTATCGGTGAAAGAGGAAGAGGAGGAGGAAGAGCAAGAGGGGAGGTGAAGAGATGAAGCGCATCTCTCAAAGTCTTAGGTTGTTTTGACGGCTATGAGAGTAGGAGTCATACTCTTTTTCCACCTCCCTCTCAACCGTCTCAACCACTCTCCAGCCTGGAGGAACGCATGGCTCTTGGAGATTTAGACTCTTCTACTGTACTTTCTTTGTTCTTTCTTGCTTCCTTCCTTTCCGTTCTCTTTCTTTTTTGGGGGGGGGAGAGAGTCGTTCACTGAGACTTAATGAGGACCGCGTTTGTTACCGGCGTGCTGTTTGTGTTGCGATGCTGAGCTGAGGCGCTTCCTGGAAGCCCTGAGGAGCCATGGGAAGGGACAGGAGCCTCTCCCGACACGTTCGGTACGGTCCTCTTATCTCTGTTCTTAGATACTTTAAATGCTGAGTCGAGGTTCGGATGGTGTTTCTTGCAGGGAACGTTGAAATGTGTAGGGATTACACTGTGTTTCCAAGGGTGCGTCTGTGCGAGTGTCTGCGGTGTAGTGAGGTGTTGTCATTGGTGTGGATGCTGTCTTTGAGTGTTAGGTTCGCTGTTGGACAGCAGTATCCCTTGAATGACTCGTCATATTTTCTTTCACACCTAATGAGGGGGAAACAGGATAAAAACATCATGTTTAACAATCTATCGACGTCATTCGATTCATGTGATTTCAACACTGGTTCACTAGATCACCTTCGCTGTGTTGTCAATCTGTGCTGAAGTGGGTCTTAGATAATTGACTTCTTTCCTTAATAACTTTTCTCAACTTCCCGTTGTCATTCATCCCTCCATGTGGAGTGTCCTTGATCCGGCCCCTCCTACCGCCCTAATTATAGACTCCTCGACCTGCTTCTAATTGAGGGCAGATTGAGGCCTACATCCACCCAAGCCTGTATCAGACTTTCAGCTTGCTCCTCTTATTACAGCTGGAGCTAAAATGTCAAAAAAGTATGTGAGGGGGTGTCAGTTTTCAGCTTACCTTTGTGTTATTTTACATTTCTGTCTTTCCTTTCTTACATTTATTAATTTAGCAGACGCTTTTATCGAAAGCGACTTCCAAGAAAAAGCTTTACAAAAGTGCATAGGTCACTGATCATAACACCGAAATAGCCCCAAACATTGCGGGTAGCCAAACATGAAGCATACATTGTAAAAAAAACTGTGCCAAAGGGGAGGTTACAATTAAACAACATTTTGTTGTTTACCTGTGTACCTGTAGAAAAGCAAGCAACAGAAACAATATTTCACAGCGAGTACAAGAGTAAATCAGTTACAGCTAAACCAACAAGAGCAACAAGTCTCTAAGTAAGAGTCATTGTGATCCTGGAGGAAACTAACATCAGGTCAGCAAATCATTCCTATGTACCGTTGTATTCCCGGAACAAATGTGTCTTGGGTGGAGTGCTCAGACAGGTATCTCCTGATCTTCCGGATGTTGTAGAGGGTGAACCTACATGACCGGGAGACTGCAGCAATGTGGGCTGTGAGGGAGAGCTCGTCATCCATGGTAACCCAGAGGTTCCTCGCAGAGGATGAGGGGGGTCACCGTCGCAGATCCCAGGGTGATTGAGAGATCGTGAGAGATGGAGGGTTTGGCCGGGAAGATGAGAAGTTCTGTTTTGGCGAGGTTCAGCTGGAGGCGGTGCTTAGTCATCCAGGCGGAGATGTCTGTGAGTCAGGCCTCAATCCTGGCTGAGATCCCCGGATCAGTCGGGGGGAATGACAGGTAGAGCTGCATGTCATCAGCGTAGCGTAGCAGTGGTAGGAAAACCACGGGAGGTGATGATCGCTCCAAGTGGGGTGGTGTACAGGGAGAAGAGGAGGGGGCCAAGGACAGAGCCCTGTGGGGCACGAGTGGAGAGCTGGCGGGGGCCGGACACTTTGCCTCCCCAGGAGACCTGGTAGGATCTTCCCGACATGTAGGATGAGATCCACTGAAGTGCAGTGCCAGTGATGCCCATCTCAGAGAGTCTGGCCAGCAGGATCTGATGGTTAACCGTATCAAATGCTGCAGAAAGGTCCATCAGAATGATGAGGGATGACCATGAAGCTGCGTTGGCAGACTGAAGGGCAGTGGGGACTGGAATACAAACGTTCATAGATCACACCAATAAGGTGTTAGCTCAGTGTGGCACCCAAAGTTTCTATTCTTTCCCGTCCTTCATTTTGTCTGCACAGCCCTGTTCATGATTTGTGTTTCCTCAGGTAAAGACGCTGTGCCCTACATAGCCTTTTGACACAGATATAACGGGATACCTTGCCTTACCTCACCTGTCCCTGGCCTAAAAACTATTTACTTTACTGCAATGCAAACTTTTCTACCTTTTCCCTCTCCCTCCCTTTTTCCCCTTTTCCAACATCTGTCTCTCTTATCTCCCTTGCTCACTCTCCTCTCTCGCTCACTCTCCTCTCTTGTTCTCTCTCGATATAGAATACAGGCTGTGTTCTCATTTCATTCTGACTCTTGAGGGTTGACTGGGGGAGGTTGTACAAGGAAAACTATGATACAGTGATGATCATTATCTTTATCACTTCTTTATCTGGGCAGAATGTCTTTTGTGCTTCTGGTGTTGCCATCATACACATCCATGGCCATCCTCTGGGTGGCGTTGCAGAGCCCCCCTGGTACCTCAGACTGTGCAGATGCTTGCTTCCTGCAGGTTAAGTGATGATGACCCCCCCCCCTCCCCCCTTACCCTCGATAAATATGGAAATATCGAACTGCTTTCAATCAATAGTCCCAAGTCCCAATATTCTCTGACTGTGATTTCCACTGACTACTTAAGGATGCAACCCATTATTTAGAGAGCAACCACGCATCCTGTGTTGAAAACATATTTGCAGGATTCCACAGATGTTGTTTTTGTGATTGGAGAGCCCTCCATGAAGATAACACACTGCTCTGGCTGTCTCCCTCTTTGGTGACTCATCAAGACAACCCCTTTTATTCAACAACACTGTGTGTGTGTGTGTGTGTGTGTATGTGTGTGCTCTAAATATAGTCCATCTTGTTAAATGAATGGAGGCAAGGTGTGTGTAGGAGGTATGCAGCACAGTGTATATATGTGTGTGTCTGTGTGTGTGTGTGTGTTGGGGTGTGCATGTGTGTGCGTTTGCCTTCTGTAAAAATCCATCTTGCTAAATGAATGGTGGGCGGCAAGGACTGTGTAGGAGACAGGACACACAGGTCAGAAGTGACTGAAGAGGATACAACTCCAGAACCAACATGTCTTCATCGTCCAGTGTCTGAATCGAACATAAGTGTATGCGTGCATGTGTGGTTCACTGAGAGTATGACTTACTGAATACAGCATGCAGCGGTAGCTATGGGTTTAGTAGGTAGTTTATAGTTGAATTTCATGTTGGCGTAAATTCCTATTAGACTCCATAAATTCTATGACTTAATCCTCGTTGTTCAATCTCGGCATGTTGTGTGTTTGTACATGTGTGTGTGTGTGTGTGTGAAGTGGGTGTGTGATTCATGGCCTGGTTTAATTTCAGGAATAGAACCGAGTGACTGAGTGGCTCAATGTCTCATATTGATTTTTCATGAAAGGAGAATGTCACAGTTGTTCCACCTATACACAGCTTGTAAGATTGCTCTTTTTTCCAACAGCTCAATCAAGGAGTTGTCGCTGACTGTAGAAGTGTGTGAAGTTTGGGAAGTTTCAGGTGTGTGTGTGTGTGTGTCTCTCTACTTCTAATGAGCTGTTCCTGTGAGAGGAGTTCTGTGTCCTCATGCAAACCTATCCTGGTTGAATATTTCAGAGCTGTCACATTTTGGTTTTGGAAAAGGGACTCGTTTCTGTGAATTGTGTTGTCAGCTGAGGGATTTGTGTTTGAAAACGTTATTGTTCCGCGGCATTCTACAGTTGAGTGGGAAGCCCTGGAGATGTGTTAATGTAGAACAGTAAGGGGCTGGGGGGGGGAATACAACACTCGTTAGCAGAGGATGTGTGTGCGTGCAAGTGTGCATGTGTATGTGTGTGTATATGCATGTAAGGATGTAGACAAGAGAGAGAGAGGAGGAGGTGTGTTTAAAGAAAGAGGTGTAGCTGATGATGGGAAGTCAATGTGTACGACTTAGGATGAGGGAGCGAGAGAGAGCACGACTGTGTGTGAGGGAGAGAGAGCAGATGGGATACGAAAGAGAGAAATGAAGACAGATGAAGAAAAAGAGAGGAGAAAGAGAGAGGGAGAAAGCGAGAGAAAGAGATAGAGAGTCAGAGAAAGAGAGAAAAAGAGAGTAAAATAATGCACACTTGGGAAAGAGTTGAAGGGAGGGAAAGAAGGAGCGAGAGAGGGGAGGCAGCTGCAGTATTGCTCGGTGGTTCTCGCCCAGCAGCAGGATGCTGTCACACTGAGATGGGCGTTCCCACCTGGAGCTGCGTGTGACAGGCAAACAGAGAAACGACACAGGGAAGTCACACTCCTCCGCCACGGATTAGACGAGCTTCACACCAACATTACAAGGAATTTCTGAGTTCTTCTCATGGTTACATGATCAGTTGACTGTTAGTTTTGTGTTAGTTTGTCTGTTATGCTACTATACATGTAAATACCTCAGTCGTGGATTCTTTGGATGTAAACCTTTCTATCTGTCTGGGGATGCGGATACCCTGACTTTGTTCTCCTCCTGGCACTCTGCAGCAGGCTTGTCTGCTTTCCTCTTCGCCTCAGGACTTCTCAGACTGGGCTCGGAACTCGGACTCGGAAGCACGGGTGCGCTCTCCTTCATTGTGTCTCTCTGAGGGTACACTTTGTGTTTAACATGTTCGCCAGGATCTTCATCCCCAAGAAGCACCGAGAACGCTTTGACGACGTGGTGTCCCAGAGCCTGATGGGCCGACTGAAGGGGCGGAGCTTCAGTGACCCCAGCCGTAACCGGCTGCGTCGGAGCCGTAGCGAGGACCACCCGGAGCGCCTGCTGGTTTCCACCAGGGCCAGTTCCGTCCCCCGCACTCACGCCGAGGAGGGCGCGGCATTCCCAGCCCGCGGGCTCAGGAAGACCACCTCGCTCATCGCTGGGCACGCCGGCGCCGCTATCACCAATCGCAGGTCAGGACTTGTAGATGGATTCTTGTCACAGCCAATCAGAACTTTGGATTTGACGTTCTGATGATACAATACGATACATGTCATAGATAGGGGTGTTCGGTCTTTCTCTAGCAGTCTTATACTGTGTTAGTATGACTTGAGATGTGTGCAATTTTAAGCAGTCGGTAGAGCTCTTTGAGTATAACATTTCCTGCAATTCAATCCTTTTAATTAGCTAATACACACACCATAAATTCAGTGTAACCCATCTGACATGCATGAGTGTAAAAGCCTAGCTTGTAAATAGTGGTGTGTAGGAGTATGTTTGCCAAAATAAGCCCATCTACGTCAGTTGGACAGAAAAACTATTAAAAACCTCATTATCTCACTTCCATGTCAAGTCATATTTTTAAGACGGCGTTGACGACGTTTGAAAGTCATGAGGATATGGGTCTTTAAAGAATAGCTTGCCTTCAACACAGAAGTCGTTTTTTCTTGATGTTGACTTATGCAGCTCTGAATATTAATTCCTAGTAAAAATACACTCTGGAAAAATTCCACAGGAAGAAAGAGAGTAAGACAGCCTACGGGACACCTCTTCTGTGGCCCTAAACTTTGTTTATCAAATAATGTAGCTACTGTATTTTCCCCATGGGGATTAGATGTCTATGTCTAAGTGGGCTGTTCTCACACACTGGGAATTTCTGGCAGCTTTGCCAGCAGGAACCTGACACAAATTGAAACATCATCCTCTAAGTTTGTTTATCCAGCCGAAAGTACTGGATAGTGATTTAGTTTGGTTTTCAGACACAAACTGGACCCAACAGATGAGCCTAATCTAGAGGAAAAACTCTATCAATGAATAATCTCCATTGCCATACATTTTTCTCTGACACAAAGGCTCAATCTGTATGAATTAAAAACTGGCTCATGATCCAGTGGGGTCCTTTGGGATTGGAGGTCACATGAAGGGCTGTTTGGATTACTCCACAGCTGGAAGTCCAGAACCTGACATTTATCTGAAGTGTTCTTATATGTTCTTGTGTCTGAGTACCCATATCTTCCCCTACCCTACCTTGAGTCTGTACCTACCTCCTTCCCTACGCTGCCTTGTGTCTGAGTACCCATATCTTCCCCTACCCTACCTTGAGTCTGTACCTACCTCCTTCCCTACGCTGCCTTGTGTCTGAGTACCCATATCTTCCCCTACCCTACCTTGAGTCTGTACTTACCTCCTTCCCTAGGCTGCCTTGTGTCTGAGTACCCATATCTTCCCCTACCCTACCTTGAGTCTGTACCCACATCCTACCCTACGCTGCCTTGTGTCTGAGTACCCATATCTTCCCCTACCCTACCTTGAGTCTGTACTTACCTCCTTCCCTAGGCTGCCTTGTGTCTGAGTACCCATATCTTCCCCTACCCTACCTTGAGTCTGTACCTACCTCCTTCCCTAGGCTGCCTTGTGTCTGAGTACCCATATCTTCCCCTACCCTACCTTGAGTCTGTACCTACCTCCTTCCCTCCCCTAACTGGTGTCTTTCCTCCATAGGACAGTGAGAGTGTGCAAGGGGAACCTGAGTTTTGGCTTCACCCTCCGAGGCCACGCCCCAGTGTGGATCGACTCAGTCATCCCAGGTAGACTTGGAGAGCCGTGTGTGTTTGTGTATGTTTGCCTGTTTCGTGTGTGTCTACGTGTGTCTACGCAGGGATATTATTTGTGTTATTGTACAGATCCCGCCATGGAAAATGCTATAAAAGGAATTTAAGACGTAGGCTAGGAATGAATGACAGTTGACAGGATGTAGAAGGTAGATTAGGATGTGACGCCTGTTCTACAAAGTCCTCACTCGCCCACGTGGTAACTGAGAACCCATCATGAGGGGGAGTGTCAAAGACACAGACTGGTATGTCAGAGGATCGTTATTTCAGTCAATTGACGTGCCATGTGGTTGCCTCTGAAGCCCTGTCGACAACACTGAGCTCATGCTGACTTTAGAACGCTTCTGCAGCTCTATCCATCTGTGTGTGTTGGTAGAAAACCTGGTCTTGTTTGTGTCGTCTTTATGTCAACCTTTATTTTCTTTAAGTCTGCATGTCCTTCCTTTCCTCCCTCCCACATCCCCCCTCTATCTCTCTCTCTCCCACCCCCTCTCTCTCTCTCTCTCTCTCTCACCCCCCTCTCTCTCTCTCTCTCTCTCACTAGGGAGCCCAGCAGAGAAGGCCGGCCTCAAACCTGGGGACCGCATTTTGTTCTTGAACGGCCTGGATATGAGGTAGCGTCCACCATGTTCTCATCTGATCTATCTTCTGTGCATTCTGCTGTGGTGCCCACCACACAACTACACATGACACATTGTGTGCATACATACTTTGAAAGATGTCCAACAGTGAAACAAATATGATTCTTGTTACTTTGCTGAGAGCAAACCCAAATGCAGAGCAGACACTGGTGAGGTTTAGGAAGGTTTCCTTGTCGCAGATGGCTGAAGGTTGAGGAGGAGCAATGGTGAAAAGCACAGGCAGGCTGGGGAGACAGACAGACAGACAGACAGACAGACAGACGACAAACAGACAGACAGACAGACAGACAGACAGACAGACAGACAGACAGACAGACAGACAGACAGACAGACAGACAGACAGCAGACAGACAGACAGACAGACAGAAAGACAGACAGAACTGCTACAACCATTTGACGAGGTCTGGAAATGAGAGCCGGGTTCTTGTACTGATGGAGTGAGTGGATGGAAGGCAGGTGAGCGGATGGCAACGAGAAGCAGGTGTGCTGGTGGAGCTAGGAACCAGGGAAGGGAGGGAGGGAGGGAGGGAGGGAGGGAGGGAGGAGGGAGGAGAGAGGAGAGAGAGAGAGGAGAGATAGAGAGAGAGAGAGAGAGAGAGAGAGAGAGAGAGACAGACATGCCCATGCCACAGACACACACACAGGGACTGACAGAAAAACACTTGCAGGGAACACTGGAAAACATCAGGCCGTGGCTATGACAAAGAACATATTCTCATTCTTTGAAGCGAGAATAACGAGCTGCATTTTGAATGTGTTTGTTTTGTGTTTGTGTATGCATGTGTTTGTTTGTTTGTGTGCCTTCACTTGTTTATACAGTCAGTATACGTGTGCAGCTTGTGTGTGTGTGTGTGTGTTTTGCCCAAACTTTTCATAGAAAATGTGTTTCTGTAAATAGATCAGATGAAAGTAACAAAGCATTCCAGATGGAGACGGACCGTAGAGGTGTGACATAAATAGTTGTCACTTTTCATGACAACTTCATGACAACAAGAAAATGAGAAACACAAGACACTGAACATCTCCACAGGCTCTTTCGTGTTTCTTGTAGGTGGTGGAAATGACAAGGAGCCGGACAGGACAGGCTTGAAATTAGATAAGGATTAGTTTTATCATCTCTAAAGTAGATGAAAACTGTGCTTCATTTAATCTGTCAGTGACTACTATGCGTTTAATCATGTTCATATTTCCATGAACGTGTAGGCCTATGTCTGTGTGTCTAATGATGTGTTTATCTTTCCATGAATGTATGTGTGGGTGTTTATTTACGTTTTTATATTCCCATGAATATGTGTGTCTGTGTGTGTATCCTCCAGGAGCTGCTCCCATGAGAAGGTGGTCTCCATGCTCCAGGGCAGTGGAGCTATGCCCACCCTGGTGGTGGAGGACGGGCCTCCCACCTTCAACCTAGCCGAGTCAGACCCTGGCCGGAGGCGGGGGTTTGGGGGGCAGCGTGTCGGAGTGTGCCCGCTCCCCGGTGCTCAGCTCTCTGCAGTGGGTGGCAGAGATCCTCCCTGCCAGCATCCGGGTCCAGGGGAGGACCTTTGGGCAGCAGCTGGAGCACCTGCTCACCATCCAGGAGAGGTACACCATCTGCAAGGCCCTGGAGAACTTCTTCCAGCACCGGTGAGGAGAGGAGGGAGGGTGGGGAAAGGGAGTGGGCAGAGTGAATGGGAGCAAAGGAAACAGAAGGCGAGAGTGAGGGAGACAGAGCGAGCAAGAGAGGCAGAGAGAGAGAGAGAGAGAGAGAGAGAGAGAGAGAGAGAGAGAGCGACGGAGAGAGCACTGAACCTGTTTGTTTCCGGTTTGTTTCCGTGGCAACAGGAACGTTGACACGCTGATTGTGGATGTGTTTCCGGTGTTGGACACGCCGGCCAAGCAGGTCATCTGGCAGTTTGTCTACCAGCTGCTGACCTACGAGGAGCAGGATCACTGCCAGAACAAGATCTCACGCTTCCTGGGCTTCAAGGCTGCAGCAGGTCAGAGCTGGCACTGTGTGTGTTCATGATTTAGTGGGGTTTGGGTGTGTGTGTGAGTGTGGGCCATAGTTTTTTTTTGTGTGTGTGTGTTTGGGATGGTAGGGTGTATGTGTGTGTCTGTGTGTGTGGACATTGATGTCTGTGTGTGCGTTTGTGAGTGTGGGCCAAGTGTGTGTGTTTGGGATGGTGGGCTGTGCGTATGTGTCTGTGTGTAGACATTAACATGTGTGTGTGTGTGTGTTCCAGCTCCTCCTCCAGAGCCAGAGCCCGCACCTGAGCCCCATCGTCGTAGCAGCTCCATGAGAGTGACAGGCACCACCTACACCAGGAACAGCGTGAGAGGGCGGAGCTCCGACGACCTGGTCATAGGCACACACCTGGGAATGGGTAGCTTGCTCTGCATGCCTTTCTCCTCATTCACCACCTCACCACCTGATTCGTCGGAATCGGAATCATCCTAATTGGGATGAAGCAGTCACTAGAAGTTATTGAAATGATTTCATTGGATCCCCATTAGCTGAGGCCTCAGCAACAATTATTCTTCCTGGGATCCATTCAGTCAACCATAAAATCACACATTTTCATTTCAAGAAAAATGTGATCAAGTAAAAACTACCCCCCGCCCCCTAATCACATTATCCATAATGACATGAATAAACATCCAAAATTTTGCGTACACATTGGAGTGGAGCTGCATCCTGAGCGTGCCTGAACCCTGTGTGCCTTAGGGGTCCGTGCAGAGCCCATGGAGATGGGCATGAGGCTGGCGCCAGGAGAGAGGCAGTCTGGAGACGGCACCTCTCTTCCCGAGACCCCCAACAACCTCACCAATGTAAGTATCCGGCCCACGGGGAGATCCTCTCGCAAAGTCACCCAAACCCAGACCTAATGAACCAATAGGACCTTCACAAAACAATACTGGGCTCTTGAGACAATCACCAGTACATGCATTGATTGAAAGGAAAATAGTCACACACTACAACAAAAAAGTGTCAAGTTATTGTGTTCCTGATTGTGTGGTTCTCCCCGTTTTAGCTGTCGGCAGTGTACGCTGAGCTGGAGAACATGTACTCAGGGAAGAGGTCCAAGTCCCTGAAGAGCCGCGCTCCTCCGGGCCCCGAGAGCATTCTAGAACTGGAGTGCCTCTCGCTCGCCAACTCGCCCTCCATGCATGCCAACACAGGTGTGCTTCTCCCTGTTTCAGTTTGAACCCCAGCATACTGTATCCCAGCATAGACTTTTGAAATGAGCTAATTAGAGTCATGCATTGCCGTACAATTTTGAAGACCATTGTTGTTTCTCGATGTCTGTAGTAGTGAGGAATACATTTTAGTGTGCACAACGCAATGGGATGAGTCCATCTGTAGGCTTACGGCATGGGCGTATCTAGCCCTATTTTGGGGTGGCTGGAGTTTTCATTGAAAGAAAGCCCAGGAGATGAACTGTCCAGAAGTAATAGATCATTGAAGCACCACCATAGTCGTCATGAACTTGGTTAACAGAAAAAATCTGTACGGTGTACGTACTCTGTAACGCCGGTGTCTTCATCCCTTCTGGTCAGGTGGCCGTAAGGTCCCTCCACCCCCCTGCCTCTTGGCCAGAGCCCCTCCCCAGCCCCCCTGCCCCGTCTCAGTTCTACCCCCAGGGGCTGACCAGCCAGACCAGCGCTGAGTCCAACCCCTACATCAGCCTGGACAGCCCCCCTCCTTCGCCTCCGGACCCCCCGGACTACCCCCCTAGCCCGCCCAACCCCCGCAGCAGCAAGAGACGGTACACCTTCTCCCACCCCCCTCGCTCCGAGGACACGGACCGCTTCCTCAACGCGCTGAGCGAGCAACTGGGACAGAGGGTGGCCATCGTCGATGACTTCCTGTCCCCCGAAAACGACTTCCTGTCCCCCGAAAACGACTATGAGGAGGTAGGGTCAGCCACCAAAGCAAATGAAACGGTCCTTCTGGAGTAGCCCTGTGATGATTCATTTAGTATGAAGGTTGTGTACAGAATACAAATGTGTATAGTGTTTGGTATTTATCCTTGAGAACCTTTGAGAATTGTATCTATTTACATGCACACATTACCGTACAATAGCTAAGACTGTAAAGCAGTTAAGACTGAACCCCCCAAGCCTTAATGTGAATGTGCTTGGTGGTAATGCCAGGACGTCGTCCAGATGAGCTTCCCAGACGAGGAGGATGAGGATGACGAGGTGGGCTTGGACGATGAAGAGGACGGGGGTTTCCTGCCCCCGGAGCTGAGCAGTCCCAGCGAGGCGCACAGCAGCAGCGGAGAGGACGCGTCCTCGCTCACCTACTCCTCGTCCTCCGAGCACATCCCCCCGCCGCCCTCGACCCCGCCTCCGCCCCCGCCCGTCCAGTTCAACGACCCGACCCCTCCTCCTCCCCCCCCGCCGATGCAGCAGCGGCAGTCCCCCTTGCAGCAGCCCACCTCGCTCCCCTACACCCCCGATCACTCTCCCAGAGCACACCTCCCCTCACAGCGCCGCCACCAGGGCCCGCCGCCGCCCCCGCCCCCTCGCTCAAACCCACCCACGAAAAGGCAGTCGATTCACAAGGTGCTCCCTACCCGGGAGGACTTGCTGGCCCACGCTGCATTGCAGGAGCAGAAGGCTTACCAAGAACAACAGGTGTACCAAGATCTGCAGGCGTACGAAGACCAAGCCTTCCAGGAACAACAAGCTTACCAGGACCAACAACAAGCCTACCAAGACCAACAACAAGCCTACCAGGAACAACAACAACAAGCTTACCAAAAGCAACAACAAGCCTATCAGGAGAGACAAGCCTACAAGGAACAGAAAGCTTACCAAGAGCAGCAGCTAATATACCAGGAGCAACAAGCGCTCAAAGAACAACAAGCCTACCAAGAGCAACAGCAAGCCTACCAAGAGCAACAAACCCTCAAAGAGCAACTAGCCTACCAAGAACTCCAAGCATACCAGGAGCAGCAAATCTACCAAGGGCACCAGTCGCTGCCGACTCAATCCTCGCACCAGTCACTCCACTCACCACACCTCCTCCAGCAGCTCCACCAATCCCTTCCCCCGCTCCCTTCTCCAGACTCCGCCCACCCCCAAGCCAACCATCCTTTGTACCAGATGCAACAAGCACAACAACAACAACTAAAGCTGCAGCTGCAGCTCCAACAACAACAGCAACAAAGCCAGCAAAGCCTTCACCACCATCACCATCATCCTCGTTCTGCCACATCTCCTCACCGCCCTGGTCAGAGTCAGTACTCTGAGGGCATCTACCAGAGTCACCAAAGCCTCCAATCCCAAGTCCACCACTCCTCCACAGAGCTCCTCCATCAAGCTCTCCACAGTCACCAAAGTCTCGTGCCCCAAGTCCACCACTCCTCCACAGAGCTCCTGCACCAAGCTCACCACAGTCACCAAAGCCTCCTGCCCCAAGCCCACCACTCCTCCACAGAGCTCCTCCATCAAGCTCTCCAGAGTCACCAAAGTCTCCTGCCCCAAGTCCACCACTCCTCCACAGAGCTCCTCCACCAAACTCTCCAGAGTCACCAAAGCCTCCTGCCCCAAGCCCACCACTCCTCCACAGAGCTCCTCCATCAAGCTCACCCGATCCACCTAGATCAACCGGCCTCTCTCCCCGCTCACGTCAACCAAGAGGCCCACTGTCAGCCCCACCAAAGTCGGAAGAGCCTAAGGGGCCATCAAGGTCATCAGACTCCAACATCTCCTCAAGGGAGACCCCAGGATCAGCAGATCCACCAGGCACACCACCCTCACCAGACCCAGCCCTCTCCCCAGCGCCCCCGCTCCGTCCAGCAGAGCCACCCCACCCCCCACATCCACCACATCCACCACATCACCCCCCAGCCCCCTCCGTCCGAGCACCACCACCAGATCCACCTGATCCACTCACCCCAGCCGTCCCACCGGCCCCAGCCCCTGCTCTCCACCTTCCAGCCCCTTCAGCCCCAGCAGCTTTCCCTCTCCACCTTCCAGCCCCTCCAGCCCCAGAAACCCTATCCGGCCACCCACCACGTCCATCCCTCCAACCAGCCGCGTCCTCAGTCCCAGCCCTCCCAGCACGTCCTGCAGGCCCAGTCCCACCACCACGGCCTACCCCAGCCCCAGTCCCTCACCCACTCTCTCTCTGACCCGTCAGATCAACTGGGGCCCCCGCCCCCTCCACCCTTGCCCCCTCCCTGCTCCCCGCCCCCTCTGCCCCGCCACTCCCCTCAGAGGATGGACTCCAATCACATGAGTGTGAAGAGGCTGCGCTGGGAGCAGGTGGAGAAGTCTGAGGGCACCATCTGGGGACAGGTGAGATGAGTGGGGGTATAATGTGCATGAACAGAAGGGGGGCAGGGGGTGGGGCAGAATGCAGAGGGCAGTTTGGGAGACACTGAAGAGGTTACTACCCCTGATATACTGTAGACATTTGATATTTTTTGCATCGTATTTACATATGTTTACATAACCTTTGAAATGTTAATGGATTCATAATATATCAAATACCTATTTCAGTTAGGTGAGGATTCAGACTATGACAAACTGCATGATATGGTGAAGTATCTGGACCTGGAGCTTCACTTTGGGACCCAAAAGAACCCCAGTGAGTACAATTATACCCACTTGTGTGTGTTTATGAGTGTGTATCTGTTTGAAAATGTGTGGGTGATCTGTGTTAGCACACATTTTACGTGACTCACTTTCTGCCAACTGTGAGTACACTCCGTGTCAGACCCACCGCTGGCTTTAAAAGCTTTTGATCAGTGGTCCCTTTGACAAGTGACAACTCAGCCTCAGGCACTTCTCTGACCCATTTAAGTGTTCCGACTAGCATAAACTTAAAATAGTAAAAGGAATACTGTTTTGCACACACTTCACTGTTCATCAGTACCAGCTTGCCCACCACTCTCTCTCTCCTTTCCCTGTTCCCTCTTTCTTTTTACCACCCTCTCTCTCTCTCTCTCTCTCTCTGTCTCTTCCTTCCTCCCTCTCTCTCTCTCTCTCTCTCTCTCTCTCTCTCTCTCTCTCTGTCCCTCCCTCCCTTCCTCTCACAGAGGGACCTCCTGTCCTAACTCTGTGATGTTGTATATCAGTTTCTCTTCCAGAACTCGCCCCTCAGCCCGAGTCCTTTAAGAAGAAAGACGTGGTGGAGATTCTCTCCTACAAGAAGGCCTACAACGCCTGTGAGTACTGCTGCTGTTGAGCCTACTCGACAGAGTGGGCTTCATGCGTAATTACTGCTGTTAAACTTGTCATCGCACTACACAACTGGGCCAATCCATATGTTTTTCAAATCTGCAACTTTACGATAATGACCTCCGCCAATATAGTATTACGTTCCCGATACAATGCAAGCATGCCATGGGAAACGAGTTTGACTGATGGGTAAAGTTTCAAACAAGGACCTTTGACCCCTAGCTATCCTGATTGCCCACCTGAAGCTGTCGCCGGGTGAACTTCGGCAGGTTCTGATGACCATGTCCACGGATAGGCTGGAGCCCGCCCACATCCAGCAGCTGCTGCTGTACGCCCCAGACGCAGAGGAGGTCAGGCAGTACGAGCAGTACAGACAGGAGCCCAGCAAACTGAGTGAACCAGACCAGTTTGTACTGCAGGTACCCAGGCTGTCTGCTGGGGGTTGTAGGGTGAGGGGTGGTGGTGCTGGGTTAATGTCTTCATGCTGGATGTGAGGGGCCACACATTTTTATGGTTATAGGACATTTGGGTGTCAGAGTTTTGAGTGTAAGTGTGAGAGGGATCAGTCATTGGTTACTTTTGTAAGTGTGCGTGTGTTTGTACTTTCCTGTGTCCACACCACAGATGTTATCTGTACCAGAGTATAAAACCCGTCTGCAGAGCCTGCATTTCAAGTGCTCCCTGCAGGAAAAGACAGAGGAGATGAGAGGAGGGTACGACTGCATCTACAAGGCCTCAGTGGAACTCAAGACGAGCAAAAAGCTGGCCAAGATCCTGGAGGTGCCATACAAAAACGTCCATTGAGTAATATCAAAGACTTATAAAAAAAGAATGTAATGCAATATGATGTGGTACTGTTCGGGAGAGTAAAATCCGAAACCAATACTGTTATATATTTTTGGGGTACTGTGTCAATAGAAGTAACAACATAATGTATTTCGATTGCTCTCACTCAATCACTCTGTTTTTAAGTAGTCATTTTACACATATTCAACCAACTCTTTACAAAACATACTTATAAATATTTAGTTTAAAGGTCCCATGACATGAAATGTTCACCTTAGGAGGTTATTTTACATTAATATGAGTTCCCTTAGCCTGCCTTTGGTCCCCCAGTGGCTAGAGATGTCAATAGGTCTAAACCAAGTCCTGGGTATTCCTCTCCGCCTTTGAGAAAAGGCTGGTTTTGAAAATGCTGGTTTTATGATGTCATAAAACCGAAGGTTACCTCCCCTTACTTTGCCCGCACAGAGAATTTGGCCCACCAATGAGAAAATTAGCTAAGCCGTGCGAGCGCGATATTGGTTTTCCTCGAGACATCATGGCTCGCAAACGACCGAAGCATGGCAATTAGCCCCGCCTCTTTCTTCCTCATAGCATTTAAAAGCTACAGACACTGAAACAGCCCGTCCTGAGGAAAGCTCATGGTGGGACTGCTCGTAGTGGCTGTAATTCGGCACCAAGGCTGAATTTCGGGAAAGAAACTTCAGATACAGTATTAGGGGACACTAAGGCCTACATAAAAGCATCAAAAAACAGCATGTCATGGGATTTTTAAAGAAATGATTGATACCCCTTTTCCACCAACGCATTTTGGGTGCCGGTTCGGAGCCGGTGCCTAATCGCGAACCAGTTCTTTCTCTTTCGACAGACTGGGAACCGGAAAAGTGGATCGTACGTGGTTCGTACGTGGTTCGCAAAAAGCACCACTTCGGAACTGGTCTACTTTACGAACCGATAAAGCACCGCTTGGGGCGGGGTTACCGTGACCAACAAAACGCGTTGGCCGCCATTGCTCTAAGTTTTTACAATTCATATTTCAGCTAAACGGCACTTGTAAATCAGAATCTGAATGAAAATGTATCGAGAAGTGGGCAGTGCAGTTGCTGAAAATGTGCTTATTTTATTGATGAAACTGCTCATTTGTAAATGTGCTCCGACTTTTCGATAACCTAGCTAGCATCGCAGTGCAGTTCAGACACTAGTTGTAGTTGCTGCGTTTGATTATAATCCTATCAAATCAGTGAAATGACAAACACAAATGTTATGAGCCTATATTTAACACAAACGTAATACACAAGCACTATACAGCAAACGTTTATAAAATGTTGCGCTGATAATGCCAGTGTTGTAAAACTGCTGCGAGTCCAGGGTATTGCGCAATAGCCAAGAAAACACGTTCTTCGGATTGATAAACAGCCTTTAGACGCATAGATATATATATCTATGTTTAGACGGGCTATGCTTTGTGTTTGGCGCTGCAGCGCTAGCGTTGCTAGGAAAGATGAGACGTATACAGTGACGTAATGACGTGGCTCTGTGGTGGCTCTCGCCCGTGGAAAAGCAAACCGGTTCTTAGAAAGCTCCGTTCTTGAACCAGCTCCGAACTGGCTCTAGCACCAGCTCCGAACTAGCTCCCGGTTCACTTTGGTGGAAAGGGGGTATGAGATGGGACCTTTTTGTGAAATCAAGAGCAAGGTTAAAATAACATATGGATTTGTTGTGTCTACAACAAGTAAACACGTAAACAACAGTATGCATTTCCCCTGAAATAAAATGCTGTAATGACTATGAGATTAATTCCGTTTTGTATAACATCTTACTTCCCTGTGTCCGATATTTCTTTCAGTTTGTGCTGGCAATGGGGAACTACCTTAACAATGGACAGCCCAAGACTGGCAAGACCACAGGCTTCAAGATCAACTTCCTCACCGAAGTAAAACCGATTCTACTGGCACCGATGTTATTATTAGTTAAAGCATAATAGTTCCTGTATGTTATCCATCTTGCTTTTTTCCCACTGCAGCTCGGTACCACAAAGACGGTGGATGGGAAGTCAACCTTTCTGCACATCCTTGTCAAGTCGTTGTGTCACCACTTCCCTGATGTTCTGGACTTTGCCAAGGACCTCACCATGGTTCCGCTTGCAGCCAAGGGTAGATAGAACATGTGTTTCTGTGTGTGGCTGTGTCATCTTCGTGTGTCATCTTCCGACCAATGACTCACTGGTTTTGATCTCTCCCTTTCGTTTTCTCTCTGTCTTGCCCTCGCTCCGAAGTGAACCAAAAGACCATCACGTCCGACCTGAACGACCTTCACACCACTATCCAGGAGATCAGATCTGCCTGTCAGAAGATGCCTGCTACCCCCGATGACCGCTTTAGTGCCATCATGAGTGTATCTTTGAGGTCCGTCTGTGCGTTTGTGTGTGTGTGTGTGTCTTCTGCTGTTTACACAGTACAGGGAAATGCACGCTCAGCAACACCAGACAGTGTCTATGCCCTCTTGTGTTGAGACCTTGACCCCAGTTTGAACAGACTTTTCTGGAGAACAGCCACCCGGCAGTCCAGTCTCTGGAGTCACTCCAGCAGAGAGCCATGGAGGAGTTTGCCAAGACCGCATCCTTCTTTGGAGAGGACGGCAAGATCACCAACACAGAGGCCTTCTTTGCTATCTTCTCCGACTTCATCAGCAAGTTTGAGGTGGGTTACATTTATTCATTTAGCAGATGCTTTTATCCAAAGCGACTTCCAAGAGAGAGCTTTACAATAGTGCATAGGTCACTGATCATAACAACGAGATATCCCCAACATTGCAAGTAGTCAAACCAACGAGGAGCATGGGTTAACCAACGAGGAGCATCATTCTGAACGTTTTTGTGAGTGCGTGGCTTTTTCAGAACTATTGTTTCTGTTTTCGGATTTGTTATACTGTATCTGAAATACTGTGACTGTGAAGCTATGTGTATCTGTCACGGTTCACACGGCGTCTGAGCGCCAATCTGCGTCACCGGAATATTAGACGCACCTGTTTTGTGTTGACTTATTAGGATGGCTATATAAGCTGAGTTGTCTCTGACCTCGTTGTGAAGTCTTTGTTTTGTTATCGATGGCCTTGTGGCGTTTGCCCTTTGTATCTTGTTTATTTCTAAGTAAAGTTCTTGTGCACTTTCATCCCAAAACGGAATCACAGTATCATGGTTACTTTGCTTAATTACTTCTTTTGCATCTTTTTTTCAGAGAGCACTGAGTGAGCACCAGACTTCTGAGGGCCTAAAGAGCCCCAGGAGTCCACGAATGGCCTCTCCACTAGCCTGGTAATAAGGCTGCACACACACACGCATCTTGCTACGTTTTTTTGGAATGTCTATCTGCAATAGAGACTGAGTCTGAGTTCGACTTCTGAGTTCGACTTCAATAGCTATCTTTAAACCCATGGCTGTGAATAACACTGTTCAGAATTAGAATGGTGCAATTTCCATTGCAAGGCAAAAACTCTTGAGTTTGGAATAAAGTCGTTTGTAAATATACAGCCAATGAATGATGAGGAAATAGCAGTAGTATAAGCATCAACTGAGAAAGCCTTTTAATGAACAGTACAAAAAAATGACAGCTAATGCATTTGTTTGATTGATCTGCCTGTCATTGCATTGGCCAAATGTTTTTAGTAAATATGGTATGAGCAATTTCAGAAAAATATAAAAGTTAAGTATCTATGCAACACCGCATTAAGGTTACGTTAATTACCATGCCCCTACGTAGCAATACTTGTTGCAAAAACCTTGGAAGTGCATAAGAATTGCTGTGAAATTAAATTGACTTAAGTGTTTGTAAGGTTATTACAAAAGTGTAAGAAGGAAGTATAGGGGAGGGATGTCGGGGTAAGTGAATCTTATGAAGGGGCAGTTGAAGGTTGTGTTACCAAAACAATCCACTTACCCCCTGGAAAGCCTCTACTCCCCGTATCAAGTTGTAATAACTTCTACTACTAATTTGTAGTTGTAACTACATAGTAGAACCTATGTAACTACAATGTTATTACAATACGTACTAATATGGGTTAATGTAACCTTAATGTAAAGTGCTGCCCATATCTTTAAGATAGAAAATAAGAAAATAAGTTCATAAAAACCGTAATGTTAGATTAACACCGTAATTGGTTATCGTGGATTTGTGAAAACCACAGTCGGTGGTTTTTGAAACTGATATGTTACAAAAATATTCTGTACTTTTTGTAAGCCACACCCACCTCATTGAATGTATATGAAAAGTCTGAATGAACACTCTTATTTTTAACATATATATTCATGATACACATATTTAAGTGATGATACAATTTTTTGGGATTGTTTACACAGTGTTTTGTAAAGGTGATTGTATAACAATTCCTAAATCGTTGTTTTGTCCCACTTTAAACCCATTTTAGTGTCTAAAGACAAGGGACAAACTTGGCTCTTTTGAGGAGTGCCGCTTTAATACAGAAATGTCTATACGGGCAGTGTGCAATGTTGACCATTTACTGCAGGTTGTTTTATGGACTTATATGTAGACATACTTTATTATTGCAGATATTTGAATGAATTCTAACAATACAGATTTCAGCCCATTGTTTCTCAAGTACTCCAAGGACTTTGAAAAAGAAGGGACTCAGTCCATCTCAACTGGTATATTTTCTATGGGCTGAAAATGAAGCAATAATCAGACTTGGTTATTTATTTTCAAGCTAAAGTTGGTAGCTAAATCTTTTCCACCATGTTCAGATAAGTGATTGTATTTTCAGTGTTTAATAGCTTCTCCGAAATTGGTAGAACATTTATAAGACAAAAAAATGTTATATCGTTCATTTAAAGCAATATGAATCAATGTTGTGCTGTTAGGTGTCTTCTGTTTCTTATTGTAAGAATACTGACAACTATTGAGTGTAGTACAATGCCATACAACCCTACAAATAAATTGCTGCATGTGTTTTTTGTTGTGAAGGGTAAATCAAACATTTGACAATCAGGATATGTGTGTGTAAATATGTGTGCTATGATGATCAAGACATTGTGCTTGGGAGAGATGCACTGATAAGAAGGTAATTTACACAATATTGGAAAAATACCTTGCACATCTGTGCTTTAAATGTCAAGTTAAACTTATTTGAAAATGCACCTGTTCCTGAAGAAAAATACTAGATTAACCAATACATTAGCTTGTTGTAGAAATGTAACATGAACATTTTTAATAATATTTTTTTTCATTTTTTCTGAAAGTTCTATCTAGACAGCACTGTATTTTAAACAGCAAATCTGCCACTATCTTTCCTGTGAATGGTACTGTTGGTTGGCACATCGTATCGTTCCTTATGCCCTTCTAAAGCCAAACCACTTGATGCAGCTATCACAAGCCAGCACACAGGCACATGCAGACACAGGCATGTGGACTGATACTCCCCTCAGGTGTCAGGGCATGTCACTGCTCTAGAATTCTGCTGGTTTACAACTCAACCAACAGCAGTTTTTTTTCCCATTAACGCCATGCACGTGTGCTGCAATGTGGTGATAAAACTGGGTGACATTTTAACCAGTATGTAGTAATATATAACGTGTGAATGGAGTTTGATCCCTTCGTCTTTATTGGGTTTTTCTGGATGAGAATGAAGAAATGAGAAAGCTCCCTTAGTGCGTAATGTGTGAGACTGGACATGCTCTAGGGTTTCAACCATGTGAAATGACATCAGGACAAACCATCTGGAATTAAACCTGGAGTTTTATTGTCTACCAACAAGGTAAATGATAAGCATCTGTTACCTGACAATTAGTCTTACTGGGGGATCTACATCTGATAATAGGCCAATGTAAAAGTGTCTCTTTTTTGTAAAAGTGTCTCTTTTACATTTGCTTATTATCAGATGTAGATACGTGCGTTGAGTACTATTAATAGTGATAAACTGTTAAATGATAAACATACATACGATCTTAAATAAAGATGTCAGTGTTTGTGTACAAGAGTAGAACTATCAGGTGTACTTCCTGCAAGGTACACACTACTAGTTCAACCTAAAGTCACTGTTTCTCATCAGGACTATACTTGATTTCATTCCTGTCGCAAGATCCTACACAAGTGAAGAAACAGAAAACGCAAATATACACTCAGTATACAACATTAAACTTTAGTAGTGTGTACCTTGCAGGAAGCACAGATAGTTCTACTCTTGTACACAAATACTGACATCTTTATTTAAGATTGTATGTATGTTTTGAACAGAATTTGTTACCTGACAATTAGTCTTACTGAGGGATTTCTGAAACTCTGTTTGGAAATGTTGACTTTGATCATTGTAAACAATCAAGACAGTTTTTCACTGTCAATATTACTCAACACACTTATCTACATCTGATAATAAGCAAGAAACTTTTACATTGGCCTATTATCAGATAATTACAAACTTTGATAAGACTAATTGTCAGGTAACAGATGCTCACAGTCTGCTCCAAGTAGCAGTCACGCCTCAAACACACAGACGCACATCCACACGCTACATCAAACCTGAGCATTAATTAGTAGTGAGATTGGCCAATATACTGACTCAAAATAGACCAACTGAGTGTTAAGCCTGTCTGATCATGAAATATTGGGAGTGTCGTACCGTGACGTAAGTGGAAAATAAACAACAAATGATCTGTCTCTCGTCTCAGTGGAAGACACACATTCACTTTCAGAAAATTTAGCAACCTCAGACCTGATGGCTAGCAGCCAGGGGACCAGTGCAGCCCCCTCCCTGCCCCCCACCCCGTCCACTGGAGGTCCAGGGCCACAGTCCACCCTTGTTGCTGTGGACATTGTGGTACTCGTGGTCTACTTCCTCTTGGTGTTGGCTGTGGGCCTGTGGGTAAGTGTGCAGATACACCTGAGCCCTGTTCCAAGTCTTTCAACTCAAATCCTTATTGCTTCTTCTCATTGGAGATGATCTCGATGGATGGATCACTGTAATTGGAAATAATAAGGAAATGGCACCTGGCATGAGTTGCTTGGGTGCTGCCATTTCTCAATGAAGTTGAGCTGTTTCTCATCATGCCGATGGCTGATGTTGGTCAGAGGGGTATGTATGTGTAGTTGTGTAAAACGACCAACATACTGGTGTCAGATCTGGTCAAACCCAAATTTGGTGGCACTCAAACTTATATGCTTAAAGGACAAAATGATCAACTCTCCGTTATGAAGAGCAGAGTTTCTCTGACATCCTCCCCTTCTCCACCAGTCCATGTGGAAGACCAAGAGGAGCACAGTGGATGGTTACTTCCTGGCAGGAAAGAGCATGTCCTGGTGGCCGGTGAGTGAAACTCAAGACCGACAGGGGACGTTCTGGGAAAAATGTTAGCTTCCTGGAGCAGGATTCTTTGCTGACAGTCTGCAGATTTAGGCCCAAAGAAACGATCTCTTCACTTGAAATGGTCCAGAAAGTTCACAACACGCGGTAAAACGGAGAAGTGTGGCTGTGATTCCCCTTTCGGTATACACAAATGGAAGCAGAGCAACGACTATAGGCTTGTTCTGACAGTTGCTATGCTCTGTGTCTCTCCCATTATGCTGTAGGTGGGCACCTCTCTGTTTGCCAGTAATGTTGGCAGCGGGCACTTCATCGGTCTGGCAGGGTCAGGGGCAGCGGCTGGTATCGGTGCTGTGGCATACGAGTGGAATGTAAGACTGGGTCTCTAAATATCAAGAGGACATGTTTTATTTTGAAACTGCATATTCACCATTTGAGCCATTCCTTTATATTTTAGTGCTGGCAAATCAATGCAAACTTTAGAGGGGACATTATAAGATATCAATAAATTAACTATAAAGTCTGTCTTTGTCATACAGCTATGTAGGACTTTAATATTGAACATGTTTCCATGCAGCAGTTTGAAATGAAATACAAATTGAAATGTTGTGAGTTTTTCTCTGTGGCCTCTGGTCATAAATAAACTCCAGTTCCCAAGGTGCCTCAGTGCTAGTGTGTGCTATTAACAGGGCATGCTGATGGTCCTGCTTCTGGGCTGGCTCTTTCTGCCTATCTACATCGCCTCAGGGGTGAGGGGTTTACAACATTACATTTAAATGTTCAAAAATATGGCACTTTAGTCAAACAGTCAATAGTAACATGCTGGTGTAAAACGTATTTTCGCAGGTCACAACCATGCCAGAATTTTTACAGAGGCGTTTTGGGGGGAAAAGAATACAATTATTTATTGCAATTTTGTATTTATTTATTTACATCTTCACAAAAATATCGGTGAGTAAAATAGAGGCATCTCTGACGTTTGTCTGAAACGTGAAAATATGATGTTTTGTAACACTGGTGTTGATGCACTGTGACTCTGAGCTGCTCATGTCTCGTGTGTGTGTTCCTGCAGGTGGACATGTATGCTGGAGCAGTGTTTATCCAGCAGGCCCTCCAGTGGGACATCTATGTTGCTGTGATAGTACTGCTCCTCATCACTGCTGTCTACACTGTTGCAGGTGACACCCATTCAAATTAGCATCACGAGTGGCCAAGTTTTGCTAATTTATTAATATTATTTATATATAATATATATAATTGCGCAGCTCCCCCTGTCAATGATCTGGCACCCCCTCAGCACCTGCATTAAAAATGATCTGGGGCCGCCCCTGAGCAGCACCAGCACTCTCTCTCTCTCTCTCTCTCTCTCTCTCTCTCTCTCTCTCGCTCTCTCTCTCTCTCTCTCTCTCTCTCTCTCTCCTCTCTCTCTCTCTCTCTCTCTCTTCTCTCTCTCTCTCAATATTTCATTCCCGATCTCTCTCACTTGATTATTTGATGGAAAAAATACACAACTCGAGGACCCAGTCAACTGTAGTGTTTCCGATCTAGCTAATGGAATAAGAAACACAGCCGATAGTCTGTTATTGTGTGTGTCTTCTATCGAGGTGCTGTGTGTGTGTGTTGTTTCAGGCGGACTGGCTGCAGTCATCTACACAGATGCTGTCCAGACTGGCATCATGTTGATAGGAGCTCTCAGTCTCATGGGCTTTAGTAAGTCTCTGTGTTACACTCACAAGGTTTGGGTGTTTGTTGTTTTGTCAAGAGGATGATTTGCTTTGCCATCCAGATACAGTTCAACCACATGGTATTATATCATCCTGTAATGAATGGATTGTTAACACGATTTGATTTGAGTGATTGAATGAATGTTTTAGGACAAATGGTATGTGTCGTACATTGTGTGCATGTGTCTGATTCTTTTTGTTCACTTGGGGAGGTTTCGTGGAGGTGGGGGGCTGGAACGCCCTCCTGGAGGGGTATGCCAGCGCCATCCCCTCAGTACGCGTCCCCAACACCACCTGCGGCCTCCCCCGTGATGACGCCTTCCACCTGTTCCGAGATCCGGTGACCTCTGACCTGCCTTGGCCGGGCATCATCATAGGCATGTCCATCCCCTCCATGTGGTACTGGTGCTCTGACCAGGTCAGTGTCACAGACAGACTACACAGCTGTAAAGGATCAGACTATCATCAGAATGTGATTACGCAAATCTTTCGTGAGGGTCAGAGTCATGTAAGAATGATGATTGAGGAAAATAGTTATTGTTGCCAATACCGGTATGTATATAATTTAACACCTAAAAGTCTTTGTTGAGGGTCAGAATGTGATACCTTATAATGAAATACAAGGTCATAGTGCCATTTCTTTATTTTAAGGTGATAGTGCAGCGGTCTTTGGCTGCTAAAAACCTGCTCCATGCTAAAGGAGGCTCCCTATTGGCTGCCTACCTCAAGATCCTGCCCTTCTTTATGATGCTACTTCCTGGCATGATCAGCAGAATACTCTACCCAGGTTGTCATGCCATGATGTTGACACACACTTGGCACATGCTTACTGGGCATAGTATACACAAAAACAGAAATACTAGTTTCATTAGCAGCTTAACAATGGTGTGACTTCCTCCAAAGCTATCTGACGTTAGTTGTTTGTTGTTGTTTAATGTCCAGACGAGGTGGCTTGTGGGGACCCAGATGTGTGTAAAAAGGTGTGTGGGAACAGTGTGGGCTGTTCAGACATTGCCTACGCCAAACTGGTCATGGAGCTACTGCCTTCGGGTGAGGAGGTCCCTCTTTCTCTCTCCCTCTCTTTCTCTCCATCTCTCTCTCTCTCTCTCTCTCTCTCTTTCTCCCTCTCTCCTGTCTTTCTCACACACAATTATTAGCCTCAAGCTTTTATTGTCTAGCTCTCTCAATCTAACACAGTTAGGGAACCACAGCCATGTGTTTACTTGTTTGTGTGTGCGTAGGTCTGCGCGGTCTGATGATGGCGGTGATGATAGCGGCCCTCATGTCCTCCCTCACCTCCATCTTCAACAGCTCCAGCACCATCTTCACCTTGGACCTGTGGAGGCACCTCCGACCGAGGGCCTCCGAGTGGGAGCTCATGATCGTGGGCAGGTGCACACGCCACCACGTGCGCGGAACAGCCTTGACACACAGTACTTTACACACATGTTCACAGGCTAAATACATCTGTGTGTGTGTGTGTGTGTGTGTGTACGTGCTTGTATTTGTGTGTAGGAGTTTTGTGCTGGTGCTGGTGGTGATCTCAGTGGTGTGGATACCTGTGGTCCAGGCCAGCCAGGGAGGTCAGCTGTTTATCTACATCCAGTCCATCAGTACGTACCTCCAGCCCCCAGTCTCCATAGTTTTCCTGGCTGGCTGTTTCTGGAGGAGGACCAACGAAAAGGTGAGTGTGTGGAGTTGGAACCTACCCTGTAGGGTGTGTACAGTACAGTAGGGGGTGGTGAACATGTTTTATGGCTAACATCTAGTTATATCAAAATAATATGTAGCAACATTTTATATCTCAATAGTGAAGTATGCCTCAGGATTAGTACCTGTGTGTATGCATGTATGCTTTCTTGCATGTGCATGTGTGACACCCCTTGCCTCCTCCATCCACAGGGGGCGTTCTGGGGCCTTGTCCTGGGTCTGCTAGTGGGCTGTGTAAGGATGGTTCTGGACTTTGTCTATCCTGTACCCCTGTGCTTCGAAGAGGACACCAGACCCTTGGTGGTGAAGGACGTCCACTACCTCTACTTCTCCACCATGCTGTCTCTGTTCTGTATACTGGTGGTGGTGTCTGTCAGCCTGGCCACGGAGAAGCCCAGCCCGGAGCAGGTGAGGGAGGCCTGGGGAGGGAGGCCTGGGGAGGGAGACCTGGGGAGGGAGGCCTGGGGAGGGAGGCCTGGGGAGGGAGTCTGACTAAGGGGCAATTTAGATAGAATCCAACCAATCAGATCATGAGTACCAATATTTTAGTACAGTTTTTGTGGGCTTGATGAAAGCAATTTTTATACCATCAGTAAGAAATCAAAAACGAATGAAATTTGCTTTGTTCTTGTCAACTACAACCCTGAATTGGTGTAGCATAAAGTGTGTTACCTCAGCATAGCTTTACCTATCGACCCATAAGCTTGGTAGGTGCAGTAGCTGAGACAGGGCTGAGTGACATGTAGATGGATACTGTTCGTCGTATGACTGATCCTGGATGTGGCTTTGTCAAACAGATCAGTCGCCTTACCTGGTTCAGCAGGTTTGACCCTGTGGATGAGCCCAAGGTGGACCTAGAGGTGAGGAGCACCGAGGAGATGAGCAGGGTTCCAGAGGAGGTGGATGTGGGCAGAGAGGTGACCACCGTGGTGGAGCAGGAGCAGAAGGAACAAGTGCACAACGAAAGGAAAGGTGGGTCATTGTGTTTTTGGCGTCAATCAGGTCAGGCTTCAAATCTCCCACACCTTGCATGCGTGAAAGCAGACACCTACATGCCAACATGTTCCCATGCGCACACACATCTCTCACCCCTCTCCCCAGACTCTGCAGCCAGTGGGGGGAGCCAGTCCAGGTTGACGAAGGCGCTCTATTGGCTGTGTGGGATGGAGCGTCAGAGGGAGAGCACCCCGCACGCCCCGCCCCCGCCCAGGGACACTGTGTCTTCTCTAGAGGAGGAGCCCTGCCTTCGCAACGTGGTCAACGCCAATCTTCTCATCTGTCTCTCTGTGGCAGTCTTCATCATCAGCTACTGGGCCTAACGAGATACTCTGACCAGCCAATGGCAATAAAGACATGACAATCCTCTTCCGAGTCTGGCTAATTCTGATTGGATGTTGTGGATTGATTATCACCTTCTGTGATTCGTGTTAAAATATCTCGCTACTTAGGGAGATCCTTCAAATGGCTTATTTGAAAACTGTCTTTGCCCCAGGTTCTCTGTCTTGTTATTTATTAGTAAATGTATACTTTTGATTGTCTTACTGTAGTGATATGGAAAGCATATGTCAAGGTAATGACATACAAAATGATATTTAGAGTGCAATGTCTATTAATAAAGATTATAGTTTGAGGCTGTGTTGTATGATAAGTTGTTTGAAACTATGTTATCAGACGTCAAAGTAATATGTGAACAAGTTCTTGTAAGAATATCTGTTTTAAAAGAAACAACAATTATCTTTCAGACCAAACTGGACTGATCAGCTCTACTGTTTTATGTTAGATAGGTATCTAAAATAGCCAGTGCATGAAGCCACAGAATAATGTTTTGTTCTCAATAGTTTGAATTACAAAGATGATGGAAATATATACACCTGATACAGTGACACTTTTATGAAGAATACAATTTTATTATTTGTTCAACTGGAAGTATTAATACCAAAAGAATGTCCTTTAATATGAACCATAAAGGTATGCACCCACAGTATATAGCATATTATGCTCATGTCCTGGAGAATTTTCTTCAGACAAAACGAGGGACAGACAATTTTATCAAAAGTGCAGTCAAGACAGAAGAAGCGACTTAAAATAGATTTTAAAAGCTATGTAAGATGTCATAAAGCCTAAATGAAGAAAAAAATACAAATATTTGGGCTATTGGGTCTCTTTGGTTGTAGCTTTAAATCGATCACCTTCTAAGCTAAATCAACAAACAATCAATATATCGAAAGATTAAATAGTTTCTCGAATGAAAACATAAACATGTATCCCTTTTCTAACAGTGCTGTCCTTGGTGTTTCGCTCCTTTGGAATGATCGTTTATCAAAACAACTTGTCTGCCGTAAAATTAAACATGTATTAAAAAGATCAGTCCTACCCCAACAGAAGTTATCATAGTAAATTGAGGTAACACTGGTTTTAAAACAACAAGAGCAACACAACAAACAGTGTATGGGTGATAGTGGGTAAGGCAAAGCTTCAGGGTGAATGCAGTTTATAATCGTGTACTCTACACTAGATATTTATTGGTCTTTGTGAACTTTTATATTCAGCAAACTTAGAGCAGCAAAATCACATCATAAATCAATTGGAAACGACTTATTTGATGTGAGTTGTTGCATATTGATGGATGGCCATTGGTCTCCAAGGTACAATATGTAGGATTATTTCAAGTTTAAACATGTTGTGTAAGCTGATGTTGCCCTAAGAGAGTTGTTGTTTAGCAACAGCTCAGTGCCAGTGGAATGTCAATTTCTAATTATGGAACAACCCGCTTCTTTTGAGCCAATTATGTTCCCACAATCCAGTTCCAGTCAATCACCTTCAGTGAGGCTTGAAGGAATTGGGCGCTCTGTTTCTCATATTTGAAATTTGTTTTATAATGCTACCTGCAGCTTGGGATGTGCTCAATGTTTGCAAACACATAAATGATGTGTCAGTTATGAAAAGCATTTAAGAGACTAAACAAGGCATTATTTTGTCCCATACAAACTTTAAAAGAAGAGCATTACAACAATAACAATCCAGAGATGTGAAAACAAATTAAAAGGCACCCTCCCTCCCATGAGAAACATTCCCAACTCAAAAACGCATATACCGTAGAAAAATACTAGCTCTCATTTTAAATGGATGAATGCAATGTCCTTCCCCCACTCAATATCAACATTGCTTTTACATGAGAAACTCATTCAAACATGATTGCTTTCACACAGAATGACATATCATGATAGACCAATAGCATCGAGTTGAAATGGAAGCTAAGTTAGACAGCAGCAGTTCAGAGTTTATATGGCCCAGTCCCAGAATACAGCAAGATACCTGTTTTCAAAATGCAATGGCTTTATTTGATTTAGATTCAAGTCCCAGTAAGGCTTGGCGAGGGGATGGGTCCAGACCACATTTTTTCAATTAAAGAGAAGAAGAATGTATGAGGTCATGTTTGGTAGTTGAGTTCTGGGCCAGTGTTCGAAGGGAATTCATAAGGTCCAACACATTAGGCTGGATTGAATGATGACGCACATATGATGAGGCTTTGGTTTGATCCAGTATGTCTCTGTTTGTAGCACAGGAATGCTCAGAGGGCATCTCTTAAGGGTCTGAACTTGTGTCGGACTCTTATAAAGGCTGTTTGCCAAATATATTGTGAAGATATCGATCAGGTGAAGGAAAAATGCTTTTCAGTTGCTGTGGCTCCTCCCTTCTCATAGACTAGTGCTTTCCGACTGGATGTCAGGCTGAGTGGGAAGGGCCAAGTAGGGGGTGGGCTCCTGACCAGCAGACCTCTCCCCCTTTTGGTCCACAGCAATTTCCGGAACAAAGGCTCGCCCAATCCCCTTCAGGGACAAGCCACCATCTACAACGAGCAGAGAGATGTGTAAGTAACCAAATCAACTGACACGCGCAACCCTTCTTCAAGTCTGCAGTACAGACACCCCCCACACACTCCTGGCCTGTCATATTCACACAACTGACACCTTGGATTTAAGACAACACAAGCAAGAAAAATACACCAAGGATATATATCTACGATTTCAATTTGGAATTAATGCAAAGACGAAACAAAATGTAACAAGGCATGTTGCTTAATGACAACTTTATCAAATGTGGTTCAAGGCTATCCTTGGTGTGTTCTGAAGACTACATATCCATGTATACCGCCTCTTGTACCATAGTTCAGGAAGATGAACCAGTAAGTGAAATGGTGTTGAACTGAGTTAGCTTATCTAGGTAGTTAGCAGGATCAACCAAGGCCAAACCAAGGGTATAGTGTAGGCAACATGCATGGTTAAGAAGGAGGGTTAATGTATAGGGCAACATCATACATAAAAGCATGTATGTGGTCACTCACACACTCAGTCATAAACGCACACACACATACCGGCACACACACACATACTGGCACACACACAGATGCAACACTAAAATTAGTAATCAGGAAGCAAGGGCAGCATCAGCCAATCATATCCTTACCATTACCTGCCTCTTAATGTCAGCTCACAGACAGGGAGGGTCAGACATCTGCAATATTTTAATATTTCCCATCATGCATTATATCACCACAATTACAGTCAGAGACACCAAAAGCAAAGGGAATCATGCCTATAGAAACAATTATCTGTAGAAATCTTTTGAAATGCGGTTTCTGACTTCTGTACACCATTTATCTGTACTATCACGTAATATGCATTATGAATCAATTAAATGTGATGTTGGATTTGTGAGTAGAACAATACATATTTACATTTAGCTTTGCAAACTGAATGAAAGCAAGATACACAGACTCAAAGCCCTAATCCGAGTCAAGGACTACTTACCGTACGCTTAGCTACATGATAATCATCAAGAGTATCAAGTTTCAAGTACACATTTTAAACTCATTCCAAGACTATAATTAATAGGGGTGGGGGGGGGAAATGTATATATATATATGTAAAAAAATCTCTGGAAAAACATCGTGAATCGATTTTTCATCGAATGGTGACCCCAAGAATCGAATCGTGAGGTACCAAAAGATTCCCACCCCTAATAATGGATATCATTAATATTTTGGCAACCAAGGATGTTCCTGCCAGTTGAAAGGCCTCAGTAGCTGGAGCCGTGCCTGGACCATTGCATATCTTTAATCTGCTACTAAAACATAGAACTGACTCCTTGGGTTTATCTGGAACTGTATGAGAGTTTCCATGAGGAAAAGGGACATGACTACAGTGTGTGCGTGCAAACACACACATCCACCAACAAGCCTGGAAGGCAGCCTCTGCTCTTCTAGTGTCTTCTTATTACAGGATGTTGATGAAGCTGAAACTCCTGTCCTTCTTTAGATCCTTTTTTACCTTCCTTCCTTCAAAGTATTGCGTTCACTTTCTCCACATTTCCCGCACTTATTAAAGCTTTTACCTTATCACTCTTTGCCTGATGGCTCTACTTAATCTTTACACAGTCCTCTGTGCTGTTCAAACAGTGTGTCCTTTAGTACTAGGACTTCATTTAATGTAATGTAATGTTTATACTTAGGTTACACTCGACACTCTATGTGCTATAAGCACACAATCGTACATGACAATCCTGAAAGGACACGACGATGAAATTACCTGTGATGATCTTGGAGGCAGAGCTACAGATCCCATCGTCGTCTCCGCCCGAGGGTTGAGGGGGAGGAGGCATGCTGGGCCGGGGGCGGGGCTTAGGGGCGGGCCTAGAGGGTCGGGGGAGGGAGCCCGAATGAAAAGAGGAGAGGGGGTTGGAGGGGGCACCGTCCTGTGTGGGGGTGCCCGGAGGGGTGGGGGTTCTGGGAGGGGAGAGGTCGGGATCCCCCTGGGGTTGGAGGAGCTGGGGAGGCTGGGGCGGTGGGTGGCTGGGGGCATGAATGTGGCCATCTTTACCAGACTGGCGTCGGGGTGTGATGGAGGGAAAGGGGCTGTTGGGTGCTGGGCTGGGGGAAGCTCTGGGCTGGGGCTGTGGTGGGGCCGGACTCTGGCTTCTGGACTGAGCTATGAAGGGGGCCTGTCGGGGGGGAGCGGGGGCCTGCTTCTTAGTACCTGGAGAGTAGTCGGGAGAAAACAACAACACTTTATCCAGTTCAATACCCCACACTTTCATTGAGGCGTGAGCATTGATGACTTTGGCTGGTGGACACCGGGGGATGTGGAGTGGAGCGGTGAAGGAGTGGATTTGTTCTCACCTCGGCGCACCATGTGGGGGCTGGGACCCCTGGACCCACTCTGGGACTGCGGGGTCCCCACCATGAGGTGAGCTGAACCATTCCTCTGTTGAGGGGGTGTGGATGCAGGGTCACGGGCTGGACTGTAAAGATAGGAATATAAAGCAACCAGCTGTCAATCAAACATGTGACGCAACTGACACGTGACACTCGACATGCGATGTCTGAATCAATGAAAAGAGATGTCTTGCAAGACATGCTGACTATTACAAGTTTAGTTTTCTATAAGGTTAGTCATTTTCTTAGGAATCATGGTGGATGATGAGTGTATAATTTGATATTTGGAATACATGTGGGTTGCGGTTGCATTGCTCAATACAGCACACACTGTAGAAGCAAGATTAAAAACAGACATCCCTGAAATCATAACAACAAGTGCAGCACAATACATTAATTTGCCAAGAAATAGATCAAAGGAAACTCATTTGTAGATTTCAGCCAGCAGCGAGAGGAAGTCATGTGACCATCTCCATGGGGATGATGGAGTCAGATAGGATCGACACATAGGAAGGACAGGCAGACAGACACACAAGCAAGGACGCAAACAGACAGGCTGACCTGTCTTACCCGGGCAGGACAACAAAAGACATACAGCAACAGGCAGGTAAACGAGCCAGAGGTCCTGGACTAAATCAAGTACACAAATGACTGTACAGCACAACTCACCTCATGGAGGGAGTAATATTAAAACTGATTGATTGAGAGCTTTCAACGTATCTTTATTGAGTCACCACAAATGAACAAAACAAACAGTAAAGCCGAGACGGCAAGCCTGGATCAACAGTGGGGGAGAATAGCTCCTGATTGCTGATTGGCAGTGTGTGGCGGGGAGGCCTTTGGGCGAAGGAGGGGTCTCGTTATCTGCTCACTCCTTACCTGCTCTCCTCAGAGCTGAAAAACACAGGCTGCCCCTGGTCTACCGGGACTTCACCCTGACCTCCATCCCCACCCCCCAGGCCAGGCTGGCCAGCCTCAGAACCCCCAAACGGGGCCTGGGTCTGGGGAGGCAGGGAGGGCTGGAAGACAGGTGAGGTGGGCTGCTGCTGTTTTCTATTTTGGGTGCCAGATCTACGAGGGGGGTGATCCGGCTGTTTGTTAACAGGGCTATGAAGGAGGGGGAGAGGGTGCGAGAGTGAGGACACACACATACCACTGTCACCGTCAGAGAGCGAGGGAGAGAGAGAGAAAAATAGAGATATATTCCCCATTAAGAGACCAGAAAAACAAATGTAGGACATACAACCAAAGTACCAAGTAAGTGACTTTGATATTTCTTGTCTTGTCAAGAGTATAGTCGAGAGAGGAAACCCACACACAAAGTACAGCCAGAAAGCTACAATCTAAGCTTTAATAGACACAAAGGAAATTACAGAAGACAAGTGAAGACAAATTAGAATTGATATCCCAGCAAATGCCTAGAGAAAGTGTCATCGTTCATCAATTTACCGACATTTTTAAGTACCAATTTCTATTCAGGATACTCATTTTAACATTGCAATACTGTAGTGTAAACAAATAAAAAATCCCTTTTTCACAAAACCAAAACACTAGGTCCAGAGCTTATGGGGATAGCTTAGGGGTGTGAAGCTGTGACAGCCCCTCCATGGGGGGCCTATCAGTGACGGTGATGGACTCGTCAGCTACTACATAAAGAGCTTTGACGGCAACGCCCCGTGCCTCCTGCCTGCTGAGGGAACGTGCCATGGGTGGGGGGCGGAGCTTGGGCTGGAGCTGGGGGGGGAGGCTGAGGCTGGGGTTGAGGCTGGGGTTGAGGCGGGACAGGTACCTGTCTTTGCGGACGCTCTCCCCCTCCGACCCCTGGCTCCCTGGGCGTCTCCTGTCGAAGGCGCCTGGCTCGGAGTCCGGGACAGGCGTGTGGGTGGGCATGGCGAACATACCTGACACGTTGAAGTCCACCTCTGAAGAGGGCGGAAGGGGGGGCAGAGATAAAGGGGGTCATTTCGGCAGCAGACAGATGCAATAATGACAAGGCAGTAACTACTCGACAGTGTAAATTGGGCCAAAACCTGTATCATAAAGTTATCATCACGTTCTTTGTGAGGAACCGTAGTTTAATAGCAGGGTGTGGAGAGTAGAAGTGGAATTGAGGCGTTGCGAGGACATTTGCTGTCTCACCATCAGGGAAGAACCAGTCGGCGTGCTGGATGATGGGTTCTATGATGACTACTACATGGACAGATGTAGCAGCTGCCATCTCTGCCAGAGTTCTGATCAGCGGGGAGAAAACACAGAGGGATGAGAAACACACAAAACAAACACTGAGGTTTAGGTTCTGCAGAAAGCCGTTGTCGATTTACATTGAAATGGTATTTGGTCACAATCCACCAAGGGATACATTGACGCCCTGCCTGTTAATGACACTGAAGTGGGCTGTGTGTAGGGGAGAGTGTGTGTGTGTGTGTGTGCCTCACCCCTCGTTCTTGGCCCACAACAGGTTAGGACCCAGCACTATGGCGATGTTACTGGGAGACATCTTGTTCACCTCACTATCCTGAGCCAGCCTGGCCAGAAACTTCACTAAATACCTGCCAACACACACAAAAACATCTGACCACCTTGTACATTGGTAGCAAGGATGAGTAGATATGAGTAGAAAACGGAATAGAACCCACCTGAGGTTGGCCTTGTGGTTTTTTGGCATTGAGTCACATATTACCCACAGAGCCTGGAGTCTCTTATCTGGGTCTGACACACTGCAAATAACACACACACACACACAACACAGCATCTGCCTTCAGCCAATATACCAGGATGCCAAGCAACAAGTCCTATATCGTACCAAATTTGGGTCATGTCAAACAACAGCAAACAGCTTCAGGTGTGTTTATAACAAACACTGTACTGCATGTGTGCGCTGTGTGTAAGGAAAGGTAACCTGTGTGTGTGTGTCAGTTTGTGTGTGTGTGTGTGGAGTGTGTTCTTACTTGGAGGCTTGAATCCACTCATCATACAGTTGAAAGGTCATGAGGGGTTCGGGGAGTTCCCTGAGGTAGGACTTCAGGGCTCCTGGAAACAGACAAAAGGGACAGACGTACTGCTAAAGTCCTTCACTTCAACTCACCGGGTCAACAATTAGAAGGCACTTATGCTTCGGGCTCAAAGAATGCTTGAAGCTTTTCGTTTTGTTCTCATTTGTTGCATTTTCTTCCTTTCCGTGTCCCATCCATGTGTGCCTCCCATCCTCGCAAAAGTCTATGTGAGGAACTCCGTCCCATAATTACCCCGTAGTAAACATTATTTGTTTTATAAGGGTCGTACCAGCTACGGCATGGGGGTCGGAGTAAAACTCTTCTAGCTGCGAGGTGGAACAGTCCAGCGCTGCCTTGAGCTTCTTCAGTTTGGAGGCCCCCCGCTGCGATTCTGAACAGGCCCTGCACAGACAAAAGATCAATTTGACATTTTTGGAAGGAAAGCTTTTGTCTAGTTTCGATGCTAATATTAGACCAGGTTGTCTGGCTTTTGCAGCAGGAAGAAGAAAAAAAGAGAAGTAGAGAGTAAAAAGCCTGTTTTCCCACTGTGTGTCCAGGGTGAAATGCTACTATACTAACAGTCATTCTGCATGTAGTTTGTCTATGTGAGGTAGAGCCATAAGAGAGCATGAAACACACTAAACAGTTCTGATTCCCACCATAAAAACATTTACTGAATGATCATCCTAAGTAGATGTAGAGTATGGTCTGTTATAATTTAACAGACTTATAGCGCCAAGACTAATAGCTAACAGACAGAAATGTGGTTCTCTGTCCAAAGTTAGAGGTAGCTTTCTGCCAAATCTGAGGCTGAACGAACACAAATCGACCACACATGGTTTTAGGTTTGTCTCTGCATCACTGACCCATCTGGACTGTGGGTACAACCAGCAACAATACAAACATAATACCACTGGTCCTTTTCAACCAAACTTTCATATAACTCTAAACCAAGTCCTTTTTAGGCCCCGTTTTAGATCATCTTTTCTGCTGTAAAAGTACCTATTGATCAACCATCCCTGACCTCCGACCCTGTCACTTCCACCCTGACCTCCGACCCAGATGGTGCTCACCTCCTCCTTCATGCCCGTCTCCAGCAGCATCATGACGCAGGCCTCGAGGGGCAGGGCGATCTCGCGGTTACTCCTCTTTAGGTGCTCCTCCAGGGCCGTGCCGAAAGCTGGCTTCTCCATCCACGAGTCTAGACACAAAATGTCCGTCAGCGGATGCCCGTTTCCTCCTTATGAATGTAGTGTGAGGGAAACTGAGAGTAATGGTGGATCATAGCTGTGAACTTGACCTTGCTGTGCCTGGATGGTGGGCAGGACTGCCTCCAGAGCTGAGAGAGATCTTCTGTGGTAGTCTGCCTGGGCCTCTAACAACTGAACAACACATACACATGCGCAAACAAACAAACAAACACACCAAATGTGCATTTAAATCAATTCTATGATTTCGGCTGTTTTAAATCTGTGAGTTTAACATGGATGATACTGTACCTCGACATAATATCGTGCATAGTCCCCTTCCTTAGAGGAGAAGTTGTACAATTCTGCAGACAGCTGGTCCTGAGTAGGAAACAGATACAACAAAAAGTATAACGTTTAACTTTTACTTTCAGAACAAAGTTTCAGTTCCCCTCTTAACCCTCCCCCACCTCTAAGTGGCTTTTCAAATTGTCCTGCAACAAACCTCTAATCTTCTATAACCTCCTTAAATGGTATAGGAAATGGAGCCCATTTCACAAGCACCTATGACCAGAGAGCCTTTTAAAAATCTAGAGACCCATTCTGGCATGGCTTTAATAAGGAATACCACGTGCTGCTCGGTTCATACTCACAATATCTCCTTTGTTACCAAGTTATAATCCCATCTTGATTAGTAGCTACCATAAGATGGAATGTCCCTAAACGTTCTCCTCTTCTAAATTCTTCAGGTAGCCATAGTTATTAGATCTGGTATTCAATGAGCAAAGCTAGTTCAGGCACTACACCCGTGTTAGCTGCTTCAAGCCCATTGGGCCACGTCCGATTAGGCGGCGTTATACTAGTAGTGCTTCCCCTAGTTTAGAGGGGACCAGGGTTGAAGACCTCTGGCCTAGATACATCCACTCCACAAGTCAAACCTATTTCTATGTCTATGGTTATCAAATCAAATAACGTGAGTGTCTTGACTGAACTAGGATCATGGCTGGTTTACCCAAAGTCAAGCACACTCGTGTTTGTTTGGTCAAATAACTGCTTGTTTTTTTTTAATTATGTCCACACATGTCCTGAACTGCCCAACTTGTGCTGATCTGTTCTGTCCACAGAATACCTTGTAAATCTATATGTGCGAGTTATATTCTATTTCCCCTTTGAGGATATGTAACTTCAGTTGCCCATCCCATTAAACCGGATAGGTGTTGACATCATGCTGTAATGGTAGACACGTCACCTCAAAAAAATCAATCTCTAAAATCAATGTAACCGTGTATTTAATGGCTTTACATTACAGGTCTCCAGGTTGTTTCGCTGTGATTACTAATATTGCAGAAATACTTAGCAAATAAACTGTCCATTTGATCTATTTTTTAAACCTGTAAGTACCTTGCAGATTTCCACTTTGTTCAGAGCCTCGTCCATCTCATCCTTGAGGGAGTCGGCCTTGGCGGCCATCGCCTGACTGTTGCCGGCACTGATGACAGACTTGGTTGCCTGGTGCCACCTGAGGCCAACACACGTTCTGTTTGTTATTTTGTCCTGCTTTCTCGACTGAGTGTACAAAAAGTTCTCCATCCTAAATTCAACTGACACATCATGCCTTTTTGGATTGTGTTGGACAGTTTCAGTGAAACCTTTCTGTGTGTTAGTACTGGCCTAGACAACCCCCTGCCCTGTCTGCAGGTCTGGCCCCCCGGGTGTGGGGTGTAGAGCAGCAGTGGGTCAGATGTGTCACACTACCTGGCTCTGGCTGAGTCATAGTCCAGAACCAGCTTGGCTAGTTGCTTCCTCTGTTTCAGGATGTTGGGAATGTCCACCTAGGACAGTTTTTTTTTAAAGGACGTGTGTCACAAAGCATGTACACAAACGCACCATGTACATTGGCACACACACACACACACTCAATGAGAAAAATGCTTTCCAAATTAAACGTTCTACTCTTAGTAGGGTTAGTAGACTTAGAATTAAATTCATCCTCATGTGAAACATTTCTAATGAAATTACAATTATACTTTAATGAATGAGTTATGGGGTAAAATGGTTTTACAGTCAGTTTCTATGCTATAGATGTAAAGCTTAAAGACAGGGACAGTCGGGTGTTCAGCTACAGAGTATATGTGTGTGTGTGTGTGTGTGTGTGTATGTGTGTGGCTGTGTGTGCTAGTCAGTGCCCACCTCTGCTAGCAGGTTGAGAGGGTCGAGGATATCTCTGACTATTTGGACCTCGTGCTCTATCAGTTCAGACGCCAGCTTGCTCTCAGCCTCCCCACACACACCGATCATCTTCCTGCAGATACGTACATAGGGAGCAGGCACCACACACACACACACAAAGAGGGAGGAAGGGAGGGAGGGATGACAAAAATAACATTATCTCTAACATTCCTGGAGAGAAAACAGCACAAACACAAGTGAGGGGCCCTTGACTGGTTGGATACAGGTAGATATGTGTTTCCATTTGTGGTCAAACCCTCTGACCGCAGTCTCCAGACGCACCCAATCAGACTCTCCTCTCCCAGCTGAGCGCCACCGTCTTCCATGGCCTGGGACAGGGCCGTCAGGGGAAGCTTCTTCTGCAGCAAGGTAAACAGAGGCATGCTGGGAAATGGAGTTGAATGACAATAATTGTCATTGTATATATTAATGTAAGTATATGTGATTAGTATAGCTTAGTATGTGTTAAGCACCCTTGGTTATATATTCTAGAGGATTTGGGGGGAATCGTAGCATGGAAATTAGTCATTGCTTATGATGTGACAATCGTCAAGAGGGTGCATAAGATAGGGAGAGGATTTCGAAGCCAAGATAATGACAGAGCATTTCCGTTGAGTCGTCCAAGTTTTGTGATAGAGCTGGGCTGGGTCTGCTCGGAAATTGGCAAGCTGCACACTTTTTCTCTGAGTGTCTCTGTTACTGTAAGTAGAGGGAGCTACTGTATTTTATAGTGATAGCAGAGAAACCCAACTCTGAACCTCATTTACTTAAATGCTGTCTCAAAGAGCCAAGTTCTAACAGGACACGCAGACCGGTATCATGACGTGGATATACACGGAAATCCTACTGAGTTTGTTTCATAGATGAGTGGTAGACACACGACGAGGGACAGAATGGAGGGAGAGGTACTGGAGAGAGAGGGAGTGAGTGAAAGGTATGGAGAAGAGAGAGAGGGAGGGAGAGATATGGAGGACAGAGAGAGGTAGGTGATGTACTGGAGAAGAGAGAGACAAAGAGAGAGAGAGTGAGAGAGGTATGGAGAAGAAAGAGAGGGAGGGAGAGAGAGATATGGAGGACAGAGAGAGGTAGGTGATGTACTGGAGAAGAGAGACAAAGAGAGAGAGAGAGAGAGAGAGGTATGGAGAAAAGAGATAGGGAGGGAGAGATATGGAGGAGAGAGACAGAGACAGAGACAGACACAGAGACAGAGACAGAGACAGAGACAGAGACAGAGACAGAGACAGAGACAGCAGAGACAGAGACAGACAGAGAATCCTCACGTGTCTCTTGTCTGCATCAGAGCCAGTATGTCCCTGCAGACAGGACACTAGCCTCTTGTGGGCGTTGTGAGACACAAGACGAACCAGCTCCATCCTCCTTTCGATCTGCAAACACACACATACACACACACACACACACAATGCAAGCATGGGCTTACTAGACCAGGAATACATCCAGGTGGAAGACAGATGAATGAAAAAGACACATTTTGTTTGAACCGATATCAAGCGGAAGTCGTTTGAAAACACAGATGTTACACTTACAGAGTGTACAGTTAGTTTTGGCTGAAACTTTCCATACAGGCCTTGTTATCTACACATGATATATGAGGGAGGCCTGTTTTCATTTCCCTAGTTTCAGTCAGGACAGGAAAGTGTGTAACGCATGCTGCACGCTAACATGAAGCCCTGACAGCCAAATGGAGGGTGTGTATGTTAATGTGTGTGTGTGTGTGTGTGTGTGTGTGTGTGTGTGTGTGTGTTTGTGTGTGTGTGACTGTGTGTGTGTGTGTGTGTGTGTGTGTGTGTGTGGGAGGGAGGGGCTAGGGTAGAACCAGTAAGATTGATACAGCTGGCCTCTCTCTGAGGTACAGAACTACCACCATATTTCTACACTCTGCAACAGAGATATGAGGAACAGATGAGAGTATGTATGGTGTACAGTTATACCGGTGCTGTGCCAGCAAACTACGAAACGTAATCTAACTGAAATGCAAAACACTTTGTGAAAATGCATTTTTGATTGGTAGAAAAGTTATAGGTGTAACGCTGGGCCATGTTTTGTGCCACACTAAAAACACACACAGCATTTTTGGTATGAGGTGAGAGATGCCTGCATTACAGTGTTAACTTCCTCTTCCTGTTTCACAGTAGGCGCCCACCCAATGGTCTCTACGGGCCATGTCACTGGCCACATCCGACCCTTCCTTCCTCTTCTCTCTCTATCTCTCTCTCATCCTCCTTTCCTGTCCTGTTAATGTACCATTGCTGCATCTCACTCTGTTCCCTCTGTATTGCTCTCTCTATCTCTCTCTCTATCTCTCTCTATCTCTCTTTCTCATGCCGGCAGGTGCCCCCCCCCCTCTCTCCTTCCTTCTCTCTTTCCACAGCTAGACCAGCACTCCCAATTGGGAATCAATTGATTTGTAGACTGTAGAACTTATGCCTGACTCCTGGTTCATGTCTGACCAGGCTGAGGATGGCTTGACGGGCTTGACGTGACTCCAGGGACTGCTAGACACGTTTTCTGGTCACCACAATATCTCTACTGTCTTTGTTGATGAACATCTTTGAGTGAGTTATGCATGTTAAATATGAGGGATCTGATCAAGAGATAATGCATTTGGTCATGTTGGAATGGAGGATGTAACAAAAGAGAGAGGGGCGGTGGAGAGATGGAGAGAAAAGGGCACAGCCAGAGAGAGAGAGAGAGAGAGAGAGAGAGAGAGAGAGAGAGAGAGAGAGAGAGAGAGAGCACGAGGGAGTGAGAGGTGTGACCACAAAAACAGCAACAGACAGACAAAAACAAGCACTTGTTCAGCACTTCCACAGACAGGGAGAGGGGGCCGGGGCCATGGTCATGGCCTGATCCAGACTGGCTCCACACACACAGAACACACACTGCACTGCTCCTTCTCTCCCATCTGGATCAGTCGACGGCTGCATTTACCTCTTCCTGCCCTCTGGCTGGGGTGCGGAAGAACAAGCCAACTAACAGAGGGCCATGGCAGGTTATACACAACAACAGGCACATCATTTTTGCCTCCCTCTCCATTTGATGATATGTTTTACAGTCTATCTTTTTCCAGACAGACCAGTAGCCAGCAACAACAGTGAGCTGTTGACCCCCTGACCAGAAATCCAAGAGAATGTGGAACGTCCTACGACGAAAGCTGTCGCTCCAGCTTTCTCTCGTAGGCTGCCTGGCTGACTGGATGACTCACTAAATGAAGGACTGACTGGCTGATTCACTGACTGGCTGACTAGATAACTAGCTTGTATCAGTCGTGGCAGGAGCCTTACTTGTCAGTGTGGCAGCCCACAGCAACGGCACTGTAGGCCATTCTGGCTAGACCTAATGTCAGTCAGCCAGTCAGGGCTGCATCTTCTGCAAGAGAGAGACGTGTTGAAACAAGTGCTGCAGGCCGTAGTACTGCAGTGGAAAGACCAGCAGTAAAACGACATTGTCACATTACTTTAAGCTAAAGTGCTAGGAGAGAGAGAGATCTGTTGCTCGTTTTCCGGGAGGAGGAGAATTGGCCAAGCAAACACAATGGACAGTGTGACGAGCAGACTTGGGTTGTGGGACGTGTGGAAAACAAATGCAAACAGGCACATCTGTAATAAGTTACGGTCCAAATTGACAGAACTCCCAGTAAAGAGCCATTATCAAACAAGACAACTCGCTATGTATCTCTGCTATCCACGCTGAAATGATACGTCTTTTGTTTACAGAGAAAAATCTGTCTGCCTGATGCAATTTCTCTTGTTGACAGTGCTAAACTATTTTCCCACAGGTCATGTGTAATATCTGTTGATTGCCATCATCCCTCCTGTATGTTTACTGCAAGTCTTTGTGGATATGTGCCTGCCTCCCTTCCTACATCCATGTATTTCTGTAAAACCTCACAAAGATAGATTTTAGTAGTCTAACATCCAGATTAGCTATCTGAACGCTGGACTGCATCATCGCTGAGACACCAGTGAGGAGCACGACTCGGCCAGGCCAGATATCCAAACAGCTATTACTCTATCCAGCAGGAATGAGAAGTAGGAATGTCCTAGCACAGCACAAAGCATTTCTCCACAGAGGCAAAGTTCAGCAGAGACACCCATAGAGAGGGATTCTATCATGCATTCCCCTGAGGGGCTGGGTCAGGGCACTGTAAATGATCATTCAGGGCTAGAACACCGGCTTTAACTCTGAGGTATTATTCAGTTCGAGGAGTTGCCATCCTCAAACTGAATGATGGAGAATACTGTCTATAGTATCTAGTCATGTTATTAAGGGACAGTATTATTGTGTCTTATGAACATAACTATTTAATGATATACAATATTCCATCTAGTATTCGAGTACCTTTTCATGTGTGCAGGGTGAGGCTTCGGTTCATAGTACAGCTTGACGTGTCGTAAAAGTGTGACTCCATTTTTATAATGAGGAGCTGGGGCGAGGGCTGAGTGGAGAACAGGGAAACACTCTTCATGCTGTTCAGATAGTCATTCTCTGTCACTCCTTCATAACAAGTCTCACAATCAGTCACCCTCCTCCCCCTATAGACACACCGCACACTCTCCTGCGCCCCCGATGCTTCCGACCCCGCCCTTCCCATTACACGGCCTTTCCTATCAGGGTCACATTTTTACCCTCTCTGGCTCATGTATCTCTAAACTCATATCTGTCCATCCCTTCTTTTCTCTCTTCGTCCACCTACTAACCAGTCTCCTCATTCAGCTAACGTGTTCCACGTCTTGCACCCTTGCGTTCAAGAGCACAAACTGCCGAGATCTGTCTTGATTGAAAAAACATGGGAGCTCTCTTTCCCACACAAAGAAGTTGGCAACATACACCTAACCCCCCCGTACCCTTAACACACACGCTGGCCGTATGTTGGCAACTACTCATTAAAAACGAACCCAACGACGTATCGCTGCCAATAAACCACTGACCATGGAGAGACCTGGATTTCTTAGATGTGGCTTTTTTTGGATTAAGTTATTCAAGTCGTTTTGGGTTCACTTACTTCCAAGGGTGAATCATGGTAGTAAATCAAATCATATAAAAAAAGAATAGTAGTAGGTGTAGTAGACTGCACTGAGGTGTGGTAGACTGCACTGAGGTGATTATAAAACACAGCTCCACTGGAATGGGACAAGGCCTACGGGGTCTGTTCTGAGTGTCCTCAGAAAGGACACTACACCTTGAAGGGGAGTACACTTTGAAATGGTAGTACACTTCTGAGAAATGTAAGAATGGACATGTTTACCTGGAGAAGGTCATCACTCAGCACCTCCGTCTTCTCTGCTCTGTGGAGGGAAGCACGTCAAAGGTTAGATGACAAACCTAAGCAGCCAATCACAAAGCTTAAAACATTTATCTAAAATGGTGATGATATAGCTGCAACCAACTTCCTGGAAGTGTGTGTAACATGATATCCTATCCCAGGGCAAGACTTCAAATGTGTTCTAAATAAATATTAGTACTAGTATGAGTCAGTAAACTTTTAAATGCATATTAAAGGTTTAATTATGAGCACCTGATGACATTTTAAGTAAATCCTGAGACAATGGACTTTGCATCAACATGAACATGCCGTTCAGAAGCGATCCTTGGTGCAACCCTCCCAAAAATATGTTTTTATTGATTTTCAACAAACTACAAAGCAATTCATACGCTAACAAAAATAGCATAATGAGTTAACTATTTTTGAGAGGTGCAACTGCATCGCACTATTTTAGCTGAACAAGAAGTAACTTGCAGTGTGACTATCAAACTTAAGTCTTGTCAGGATAAAGAGTGCTGTTTGACTACCTAAGCAAAAAACATGTATATTATGAATTCAAGTAGTCTTAAATCCACACTTTGTATGTGTTAATACCAACTTTACAATCAACAAATATTGGCCTAAATCCATAGTCAATATCTCTTTGACCAAAATATAAAATCAAAGCCTACAGCACACACACACAAAGCCATACACTAACACATACAACACACATGCATGCATCCCATCTCTACTTAATGTTGGTGTTTAAATCGAAAGAGCTTGCTAGATTTCTGAAACCCACCTCACTTTCTGTTCTGTGAAATCCACCGTGTTTGTTATGGCAACAGGGTGAGGTAAGGTGTAACCTATGTGTGTGTTGTCTGATGCAAGCTTGTCAGCTATGGGGGTTGGAAGGAAAAGTTTTGACAGGGAGCAATCTTTTGAATGTACGTTTAACAGAGCTGCTGTGAAACCTACATGCTGCTGTGAAACCTACATTTTCCATTTTCCAGAGATAAATACTACTAGTCTATCTAATGTAACATATGCTGTATCAGTACAATACATATTAAATGACACAGCACAGTTTAGATATTATGACCCTTTCAGAAAGTTATTAAATAAAATGAAAACAATATTGTTAGATATATATAAGGGGGAAAGTATGTCACTCCATGTGACAATTTCAACACAGACAGAAAAGCTTAGCTGGTTGGAAGTGATGTGGAATATGGAATTAACCTCTGATTTAAGTCAGCAAAGACAGAAAAGCATGGTATATTTTCCTCACACGCATATCAACATATGACAAACTTAACACATTATGTGTGCATGTATGTGTGTGCGCGCGTGTGGTACGGATGAAGAAAATAGTTAATGCATCATTGGGGAGTTGTAATACTGCTGAGCCAGGAAAATCATAAACTGAGGTCATCTCTCACACACACATACATACATACACTCTCCAATATGCAGGCACACAGTCATGGTACACATCCACACAACCATGTGCACACACACACATCCACACAATCATGTGCACACACACATACACACAATCCTTCCCCAGAGGGTTTCTAACAGGACCAGCAGACTAGGCCTAAAGCTCACTGGGATCTGTTAACCCTCATTCACACAAGCAAAATGTCTGCATGTGTACATAGTTATGGTTTGGTTGGCACTTCCATTCAACATCCCCCACAAACAAACTGCTAATGTTTCCATCGCATCGCATTCACAACCAATCACAAGTCCATTTGGCACATCAACTCACATTGTAAATACCCTATATTGTAAGTAGTGCTATCTCTGCAAAATCACAGATTGTTTACAAATCCAGGTTAAACATGGATTTTTCAACCGGATGGAGGTTCATGATTATAACCGATACAGACCTATTGTTTCTGGTAATATTCTTTAGTAAGATTTTATAGAACAAGCCAACCTTCCAGTACACAGCTATCACAACTGATACAGCACCTATAGCTATCTTAGTCTGCTGAACATCAAACTGCTTACGTCACAAAACACTTTGACATCGATTCAGTTAGGGTTGTGGTGGTTATTCGAATTTCCTTTCTTTCAAGGCTTTTCACAAACCATAACTTACTACAGTTGTTAATACTGTAAATGTGAAGTAATATCCTCGGTACACTCCACTACACACGCTACCTTAAACTGTACAACCGGTGTGGCACAGAATGCTTTTGTTAGTCCCAAAGTTGTGTGTTTGCAATCTATCGCAAGGTTTGATGCATAAATAAGCTGCACAGTCATCCAATCTATGATCATGAGCACCCATTAGGAGAAAAAACACACAAACCAAACCAGAGTATCGTATTATTAAGAATATATTGTGCCTAGCTAGATAGCAGCCTAACGACTAGAAGGTAGAAGCCGATTCAAAAATGTCTATCAATATTGAATTAGCATTGATTTTGTCCATGCAGGACTTTCAGACATAGTTCTAGGAATAGACTCTCCTGTACTACAGCCCAGACTGAACCAGGGAAGGCAAGCAGTGGTGTTATATTACAATTCTACAAGGTAAACTGTGGTGATGAGGAAAGGATCAATACAATGATTTCAATGAATATGCACGCATGCAAACTCCACCCTCCCCTCAGATGGGTTTGTTTGGAAGAGGGGGGGGAACGTTCAACTTTACATTTATTATATTTATACAATATTTTATCATATACTTCATAATATAATCATTTGTACAAACTGAGGAACGGAGTCCGAAGCAGAGAGCTAGTTTAACTATGTTTTGCTGACAATTATCCACGTTACAACAACCAGATAACCCATAATGCTTTGCATACAACTACGGTAAGTAAGCCCAAATCAACACTGGATATACAGTACAATACCAGTTATGTAACTAGTAATGACAGAATATATATTTGAAATAACTCATATTTATGGTATGTGTGGAGTAACAGGAAGTACTGAGAAAGAGAGAGACTATTGGAAACCAGAATGTCTTGAATGGCTTTCTGATAGCGCTTAGTGGACGCTATGGGTTGATGAAGGTTACTATGGCTGTTGCTAAACTGTACAGGAAACCCATAGTTATTTACAGCATAGAGTCTAAAGGTTTCATTCGTACAGAAACACATTGTCACTGATAAAGCTACATAGGCCTAAGCGCCGAGAGGAAACAACTGAAGATGCCACATAGCCTGCTCACATACAGTGTCTCTAGATGTAGAGCTGGTGTCCCTCACAAAGACTAACTACAGTACGCCTTCCTGACAACAGCCCCAATGAACTGAATATTGAGACGAGTATAGTGCTTCTGAGCTCAATTTAACGTGGAGGAATTGACGTGGACTGACCTAACGTAAGGCCCGACATTTGTCTATTAGGATGGGTGTTTCACTTTTCCAGTTTACTGTACTATGAAAGAGGTGAGGGGTATTCCAGCAGTCTTTAACCAGACCACAGTTGTTCTAAGGGATGTATCTTTACTCTGGAAAATAGGACACATCCATTACCAGAGGAAACATTTTGATGACCTGTCTAGATCACTGACATCAAGCTGCATATAATCCAGGCCTGGATCTAATTTATCTAGGCTAACATGCAAATACTATGCAATTACACATCCCTGTACTCACAGCATTTTAATACATGTTGCACGCAGGTAAGGTGAGTGGAATGTGAGCTTGTTGAGTGTGCCGACAGAGATGTGTGCTTGCATAAACAGATGTCTGTCAGTGAGCTGTCAGTTTGCTTTGCTGCTTCTTTCATTGCTCTTACCAAATAAATTAAAAAACATGGCGATTCCATCCAACTGAATAACGATGCATGGGGAAACATTGCTCTTACACAAAACTGCAACAAAATTCTTACGATTTCAGGCATGGTGGAGAGACCAACTCCTAATGTAGCTAAAGACACCATAGTTGGAGGCTGAGACTGAGAGGAGAAAGAGGGGAGGGGCACTGAAAGGTTAAAGGTAAGGTAATCCCTGATAGGATAGAGAGATAGAAACCAGACAGTGGAGAAGGGTCAGTTTATAAGATATATGATGTAGGTCCTGGGGATCTGAGTGTGTGGATTAATAGTTGCTCCCCCACTTTCCATACATTTTTCTCAAAGTAGCCTTCTACTTTCAGAGCCATAAATAATTACCTGTTAATCCAGTTTTTTGTCATATAAGACAACATAATTATGCCAAAGTTTTTGTACATGGCAACACTGTTAATGAATACATTTATGAAGATGCGATGAGCTTGAATTTGACCTATCTAATGTTATCAACTTTGCAGGTAGATGGCCAAAACCTTCTGACACCGCCCACTGATTGCTGCTCTGTGGCTCACATGGGGGTGGCTAGCACGCGAATTCAGAAAATAACAAAAGTGTTATGACAAGTATCATTGTAACTCAAAATGATTGAACTGTTACAAATGTTACAACATACTATGTTTAGGCACACAGTACACAAAGTCGCTATTGAATTTTTAAGGTAGCCCATATGACTTGTTACTTTGTAACTGAGTCCGGACAAAATGTCAGTCAAAACATATTCTTCGTATCACATACCTTCCAACTGTTTGGTTGGCGAGCTGTTTCATGCGGTTAAACTGTTTCTTCATTTTGCGTTCCAGTTCCACTGAATCCAATGAGTTAGAAATTGTGAGGTGCCTTAAGTTGACTTCTATTCTTCATCAATCGTAAATCCAAAAGTTGTCTTACGTTGCTGCCATCATCATGGAAAAGGCGACGCCGACCACGTATGTTAAAGAACTATAGCCTGTGAACAGATTTGTCATCCCTTCCGAAAGTTTCCACCTTTACGAATCCAAAATTTGATTACAAAATACAACATTCACCCACTTTTTCGGGCTCCATATCAAGTTTGTAAGATACTCCCATCATATCATTATGTGTTGAATTGTGCTGTAGGCTATGGGGAAAGGAGGAAGTGCTCTTCACTTCCCTACTGTATGCTGTGGCCCAGTGGTGACATGTGATACCTTAGTAAAACTGCTGGAGCACGGCCCTAGTAATGAGCCAATATGATATGCAAAATTCAAAATATTTACATTGTCGTAAAGCTGGGACTTTGATAAACGTTATGGTTGAAGTTATATCATACCTGTTTATTGGTGACAAGATGTAGCGGGGTTTATCCTTATTGTTTTATAGAATACTGTAGAAGCAGTCAATTGCATTATTTCTATTGGTATGTGTATGTATTGTGATGGGCCTTTCGATGTTAAATTACTTGGCTCGCAATGTATATTTATTTTACATTGTATCTTACTCGCGCTTAAGAACAAAGCCTAATCATTGACAGGGGCGGTGCGTCCCATTGGGCAAGTCGGGCAGCCACCAGGGGGGCCTCGTCGTATATATATATTTTTTTTAAATAATTAAAATAAATCACTATGTCATTGCAAACGAATGCAAATTTAAATTAAGCATGAAAACACAATTCTTTAATGATATTCTTTATAGCTAAATGTGATCTTAAATCCATCATGGAACATAATTCAGGTCATGACGTTTCTGTCAGAAGAATTTGTGTCTGGGTGGAGTGTGTATTATCGAGTGGATCTATGATTGAATGGGGACTTATTACTTGAAAGAAGAATTATGTACTGTGTCGTCTCAGTCACACTATTGTGAGGGGTATGTAACAGCGGCCTTTAATTGGCTAAAACAACCCATGAACATTGTGAATATCCCTCATATCAAAGCAGGTGAATCATACTACCAACAATGTATTTATATGACAGAGGGGCCGATCTTCTTAAAGGACAAAGTCTAACTTCTAGAACGCTATGTTGTCATTCCTAGAGTTCTATTGCAACCTTGTGGTTGTTTGGGTGTCTTGTCTTTTAGATCATTGTGCAGTTACATGTGTACAACCTTCCCAGATTCTACACCAAAACATGTTTTAATTCCATTTCATTGGGATGATTTGTTCGAAAAAGGCAGTAGACCTATACTGAAGCTTATTATAAATACGATCTCCTTGAAGACACCATCTACAATATTTATTTAAAAAAAATACCCATCTCTGGTTTTGTCATGGTTTATCCCTATGTTATTATTTGTCCAGTATTGACCTTGTCACAGAGTTCAGGTCCAGAACATGTTTTACGAATGTGCATAGTATTTACAGCTGATGTCCTCAGTCAGGCAGGATTTATGAGCCTTGAACCCTCAGTCAGGTTTAAAGGAGCATATCAGAGCTTCTATATGATGAGGAGGTATAACCCAGTGACCAACCAGGTGGCCTTTGGATGGTTTTCAAAGTGATCTTTTCACTTGTTTGAACAAATAAAAGTGTAATTGCCTGGTTTATAGCAAGATATTATTGCAATTTACTCTTTTCTATAGGTCTATGATTTGACTGAGGCCATGTGGTGCTTGTCTTACTAAAACCTCTAGAACTATTGCCCTATGCATCTAGATTAAATGGTGTTAGAGGGCAGCCAGAGATGGATACCTTTGTATATTGAGTTGTTTCATTGCATGTATCCTGAGAGACATAATTGATAGGATTTTTACAGGCTCAATAATAAATTGAGAACTGGTAGATACGCCCCGACAATGCACCGACACGGCCAGTCATCTCTGCCGCGTTAAGAAGCGTAGACAAGGACACGTGAGACACAAGCTCCCGGAACTGGAACCCACCCTTAAATCTTTTTGTAATAAGTCTTATTATTATGGAAAATACATGTTTTTGTTTATTTCTTTATTCTCTTTGGTCTTTGACCAGTCCAGTTCTTGAAGGAGCAGCATTACTATTGTTGGCCAGCAGGGGTACACTCTACACATTTAGCAGCATAGCAACTGGTATGTGATCAGTGGTGGCCAGCCCATAACATATCTCTATACTTTCCAGTGAGTCATGATCATCGGCTGTGGTCACAATATGGTCTAGCCAGGAAGTTGTGTGCCACGCTTCACTTACATAGGTAAAACTTGTATCAGGCAATAACGCTTTACTTGATATCATTAATTTAGTTTCATTACAGAACTGCTGCAGATGTTGTGCGAATAAAGACTCATCTGACATGTCAGCATTAAAATCACCCATGACAAGATGAACTGTTGTCCTCTATGAAGGACTGAATAAAAGCCAACCTGTTCAGAAATTCTTCCTCATGGTCATAGGATTCATATGGTGTGTACACATTTAAAATAGTACATTTATTTTCATTATGATTAAACTCCAACCCAATAGCCCAGTCAACATGAAGACGCACCACCTTCACCATTGGGTCATATTTTATGTTCCACAGTATAGCTACACCACCAGCTATCCTCCCATGAACCATTCTCATGCTGAGATCGGTAGTGGACTCTCCAGCACCATGAACGTTCTTGTGTAGGGTGTTCAATTTGTCCAGATCTTGCTTGGCCATGCAGGCTTCTTGAAGGCAGACTATGTCACTCTCGTCCAGCAATGTGTCCACCACCAAACGTCTTGATCTATCAGCAGCAGTATGATAATCAGTATTATCAGATTAGAGGTGGACTGGTGTATTGCAATTAAAGTTGCGCATGATATGAATGTTTATTATTTTAAATGTTTATACCCCATATGACTGCTACAAAAATTAAGATGAATATATCTTCATTTTTAAACTCTTATATTAAGGAATGTACATATGCAAATATATTTGTGATGGGTGATTTGAATGCAGACATCTCTGATGATAAAATCTCTCTTTGGTCAGCACTTGATGCAGTTCTGTCATGACAGTAAACTGGTTCGTCCTAGCATGAAATTCCTGCCTGTAAATAGTTATACTTACATCAGTGAAGCATTGCACACAACATCCTGGCTGGATCATGTAATCTGTACAGCTGATGCTCATGAAAGTCTGGAAGTAGTGGAAATGTTGTATGGGTTGACTACCCATCACTTACTCTATGATGATAAATGTTGATGACCTACCTGACTGCAGCAGTTCAACAGAAGATGGCGCCAACAGGGTCAAAGTGGATTGGGCTAAACTATCCAAAGAGGATGTCTTGTATTATTGTGGGAGGTCAGACGTTCTCTCGAGGGAAGTACAGCTACCCATGGACGCTATCTTATGTTCAAATATGAACTGTGATGATGTCACTCATTGTAATGACCTATGTGAAATGTACAATAGTATAGTGAGCGCTATACATGAAGCCAGTAGTAGACATCTACACACACCCCAGAAAGGCTAAGAAGAACAAGCCTGGTTGGAACAAGTATGTAGCAGACACACCAAGGAGCCGCTAAGGCGGCTCATAGGACCTGGGTTATAGCTGGTGGACCCAGACAGGGGCCAGACTTAGAGCACAAGAAGCTTACTGATGCTACATATGAATATTCAGTGCGCTTTGTTGGGAAGCATGAGCAAGCCTTAAGAGCTCATTCTATGGCTGAAAACTTGCTTGGTAACAAAGTCACTGAGTTTTGGAAAGAGGTAAAAGCTACAAATAGGGCCAAAACAGTACTGCCATGCCACATTGAAGGTGTATCTGGTGCAGACAATATAGCAGAGCAGTGGAGGCAGCACTATGCAGCTCTGTTTAATTGTATCAAAAGTGAGTCCTATTGTGTGGGCAAGTTAAATGAGGAAGTGATTCATTTGACTCCCAACAAGGTTTATCATGCTACCAACTAGCTGATAACAAAGCTGGAGGCAAGGATAACATCACTGCAGAGCATCTCAAGTTAGCCTGCCCCAGAGTAGCAGCACTACTGTCCATCTGCCTCACAGGGCTGATGACACATGGTATACTGCCAGACACCATGCTGACAGTCACATTAGTGCCAGTCATTAAGGACAAGGCAGGTAAAATAGGGAGTTTGGACAACAATAGACCCATCGCCTTAGCCAGCATTCTTTCAAACGTGTTAGAAAAGTTCATTTACACCACTGAAAATCTATTTGGTTTTGAGTCTGGTCAGATATCAATCATATCTGTGGAAACATTGGTATGGGTGTAATGCATGCTGCCGAGCCTACAGCTCCCCCAGTAGGTGGCCAGCTTCAGACAATCAATGCCAATTAAGGACACACCCCTTAAAAGGGGCATGTTGACAGTGCAGAGTGTGGGCATTGGTGGTATGACGAAGCTCTGCGAACAGTGTGACGAGACTAGTTAAGTTGCTATGCCTGTTCTTATTTGGGTCTTCACTTTTGTATAATTTGGGGTTTTATTTGTAGATGTATGGTCAGTGTCCGGAGCCAATGTATTGCACCTATATTCAGCTACACGTAGACCCGTGATTGATTGCCGTGAAACCTCACTGCTGTTTTGAGTGCGTGCGCCCACTTAGTGCATTGTGTTGCCAGTGTTGTGTGTGTGTGCTCACTTAATGAATAGTTTTAACACGTGTGTACTTGCAGTGCCTATTGTACCGTGTTGTACGATGGCTGGTTTTATGAGCTTATTGTGCTGTTTTTTAGATGGACGTAATAAATTGATGGTACTCAACTTTGTTAAGTCTACCGGTTGTTACTGAAGTCCCATCCCAGATCCTTAATATAACGCTTCAGAAGCGAACCATTACATGGGTGCCTTTTTAAGACTCTCATGAATAAGAGTATGTTTGTATGTTTTTATGTATCTGTTTTCTTTTTTCTTTATGGTGTATGTCTTGCTATTGGGTCTAGAGCCTGTAATAAAGATTATATGATCTCTCTAGTCTGAGAGTTGTCATGTTGGGAGCTGTGAATCTCTATCTCTGCGACTGTTGTAACCTTATTACTGCCTGATTGTCACTATCTATGTTTACATTCTTGTGCCCTATAAACGATGGTCCTCCGGCCTTCAGAGCGGAGAGAGACATGATCGAGACCTAAGCCTGGTGTTGTGTTGTCATTTATGGTCAGAGGTCTGGTTTTCTCTCCCAATTTGCAAATTGATAATACTTATTAAAATCCAGAACTCAACTGAACTGAGTCACTCGGATTATGAAGAGACGGACAAAACACTTTCTTCATCACACCCTTTTTCACAATAAATCTCTACATTACTTTCAAGTCAAGAACGGACAGAATCTTTTTTGGTAAGAAAGAGAGAGCGTCACCTCTAGAAATGTTACCAGTGTCATTAAATGGGTGAAATATGTAGTGAAACACCTATGTGTGTGTTACATTTAAAAGAAAAAGAGAGATAACAACTGTAATGCATATTTGTATATCATTTCCTTCCTGTAATTCTCTGCAGCCACTAACACAAGTACTGGAAAGACAAACACTTGAAGAATCAATGTCAAAGGAGTGTTGAATGCTGTTTTGTTCTTGACGTTTCCTTCATGAAATGATAAAGCCCTTCCAAGCTAAAGCAGGGTTCATTATAAAATAAGGTCTGCTACAATCTCAGTCAAAAATATTTTTCATTTGACAAAAGCAATTGAAGGGGTTGATACTTTCTTTTGGAGCCTGAAATATCAAAATATATATGATGTTCTTACAATATTCATATACCGTATATGATGCTACAATATTAGTATGATTTTGTTATTTATCCGAAAGGTGTCAAAGACGCATTGTTACCTGTTACCTGTCCACAATCAGAACCCACCTTTATCTTTATAGTCTCTCTACAGCCTCACAACACCTTAAAGCCGTCTCCAGAAAAAAAAACACAGAATAGTAAATCACGGGAAGCAAATATAGTAAACTCAGATAGGTTTGAGGTGTAGGTTTACTAGGACAATATCATCATTTATAAATGAACAGGGTCACCTTCCTTTCATTTTTATCTTTTCACTCCTTCTCTACCACCTCCCTCTTCCACTATACCCCCACCCAGCTCTGACACAAGCATAAAACCTAGATCAGATAGCATTGGCGACTCACAAGCTCTCCACAGTCGCTATCAGTAACTTTCCAAGATGTCCACGAGCGAGTCCAAGACGGAGCTGAGTGACCCGTCAACGCTGGACGTTAGTGTTCATGTTGACAAAGAGGTCATAGTTAAACGGACTGGCTGCAAAACCCTAAGGGGTGCGTTTGAGCGCAACGTCCAACCCTGCCTGGCTGAGCTGGTGGGCTCCACCTTGTTTATCTTTGTGGGGTGCCTGTCTGTCATCGAGAACTCTGAGGGCACCGGTAGGCTGCAGCCAGCCCTGGCACATGGCCTGGCTCTGGGCATCGTCATCGCTGTGTTTGGGGAGATCAGGTACAGACACTAAAGAGGGGGAGAAGAGAGGGGGCTATGTGGGGTCGATGCCGACTTTCTTATCTTGTGATGATGTCAAAACTATGTCTTAAATTGTAAAGTATATCAACCATTTGTATACTATGATTTTGTTTTTTAAATCCCAGAATTACTCCACCCAAAGGGAGTGGTTTTTAACCCAGGGAAAGGTGCAGGTTTAGATAAGCCAAAAATCATACAAACTGCTGTTCTTCACCTTGTTTTTTTTTAATGATCAGAGAGATGCTAAAGAAATTCTCAGAACTCTTTGGTGATATTGTCCTTTTGAGCCCCACAGCTTGTAGTGGAGTGTAGATTGAACAGGTTTTATTGGGGCCAATGATAGATTTTTAAAATGAAGTTTGATGTAAATGTCCTGTTCTCTCTCCAGCGGGGGTCATTTCAACCCTGCCGTGTCTGTGTCTGTCTTTCTGGTCGGTGGTCTCAACATGCTGATGCTGTTCCCCTACATACTGGCCCAGCTTTGTGGAGGGCTCATAGGAGCTGGCCTGGCCAAGGTGGGCATCCCTCCGTATAGTCGTAACAGGTCAAATGTACTGTCATATTCATATTCATTGTCATAAATATAGAGGAAGTCAAGTCAAATGTATTTATAAAGCACATTTAAACTAACATTTTAACAACCATTTAAGTGCTTAAAAGATAAAGGGAAAGAATTTCACACATTTAGCACTTCCACATTCCATACTTATCTTTATCTTGAAACTATCTCCAGTATTGATAAAGGTTATTTATATAGTATTGTGGCAGACGGCAGTGAGAGGTGAGGGGAGTGGTGGTTGAGGGCAGGTATCTGGCAGCCCATTGGATCCACCCCCGAGCCATGTAGGGACGTCTTGCTTCAACGAGACAGGCTGTGTCCCGTTGAGAGGTTAATTGATTGTGTGGTTGCTTATGAAAGGGTGTATATGACAAGAGACATGTGGGGTATGTGACGAATTAAAGAGATTTGTGCATTGAAATTGGACGGTGTGTGCCAAGGTTTTATTCAGATTGATATTGTGGAAACCTTAACATGCTACAGTATCTTTGTCTGCACTGGCTTTCTTCAGGGCATGAAAGAATGATTTTTGCTGAAGAAGGGGATGAAGTGACTCCACATACATTCACTTGTCATTAGAAGTTAATGGTTAGAGGCACAACATGTTTCCAGAGCTTAAAAATTACTTGAAATAAACAGACGAGAACAGGTCCAAGTGCTTTTACAGTCCAAGAATCATCTGGAAACAGAACGGGACTGTTTTATTGTTTGGTCCTTTATATCCCTCTCTAGGCCATTTCCCCAGTGGAGAACTACGTCAATGCATCCGGGGCTGCGTTCAACACGGTGCAGGGAGACACCCAAGTAGGCCCAGCTACAATTGCAGAGGTGTTGATGACCCTGTTCTTGACCATGACGGTGTGTATGGGAGCAGTAAACAAACGCACCAGCAGCCTACTGGCCCCTCTCTGCATCGGGCTGACTGTGACTGCAGACATACTGGCTGGGTGAGACCCTGTGTGGGACAAAGGGTGGGGACACCTGGCGGTGTACTGTGTTGGATGAGATGGGGACACTTAGGTTGAGCCTGGCGGTGTACTGTGTTGGATGGGTTTCAGAGATGTGGGGAGACTTAGGCTATAGGGCCTGGTGCTTAGGATGGGTTTTAGAAGAGTGGGATAAACAGAATGGGATCAAAGGCTAAAAAAAATTGGCTCAAGATGCTTTAGCTTGCAACGACTCCTTGTTATCGTTATCAAGGGGTCATTGATGTGTTACCTTATTGTTATCATGCTTTGTCATGGCTACCTGCCAATGTCCTTCGGATATTGTAGACCATTAAACAGAACTAGAGGTTAAGCTGGAGTGCCAAGATACAGATCGTACATATATACAACATTAACATTCTGCATACAAGCATTACACACATTGTAAATGTACAGTCGCTACATGCATGCTTGACATCCCCCTCTGTCTTCCAGGGGGGCAGTGTCTGGAGCCTGTATGAACCCAGCACGAGCCTTTGGTCCTGCTGTGATGGCTAACTACTGGAGCTATCACTGGATCTACTGGCTTGGACCCATGGCCGGGGCTGTGCTGACTGGCACCATAGTCAGGTATGCTAGCATGCAGTCCGTTAGTCCACTTTACACTGCATTAGTCATTCAGTCTGTTTGAAAAGATCGAAAAAATGCGCAAATGTCCAGTAATACAGTCGTATGCAAAAGTTTAGGCACCCCTCTGAGGCTGCATGATAATTTCCTGTCTTCACCAAAAAAGATCAATATAATATTGTAATATTACTTTTCTAGTTAACACTGAGTGCTGGGGTGTTTTCCAGACAAAGATATTTGGTGTAGCAGTATTTAGTTGTGTGAAATTAAATCAAATGTGAAAAAAAGGCTGTGCAAAAGTTTGGGCACCCTTATCATTTATTTGATTTGAATACCTCTGCCTACTAAATGCTGATTAACTGCAACACATAGTTAGTCTGATTAACTCGTTAAGCCTTCAATTACATAAAAAGGTGCATTCAATCATTAGAAAGGGTATTTAAGTTAGCCAATTGCAAGTTTTGCTTCTCTTTGATTCTCCTCTGAACAGTGGCAAAATGGGGGCATCAAAACAGCTATCAAATGATCTAAAAACAAAGATTGTTCAGCAGTATGGTTTAGGGGAAGGCTACAAAAAGTTATCCCGGAGGTTTCAGCTATCAGTTTCCACTGTGAGGAATGTCATTAGGAAATGGAAGGCAACAGGCACAGTTCTTGTTAAGGCCAGAAGTGGCAGGCCAGGAAAAATAACAAAGAGGCAAAGGCGAAGAATGGTCAGAATGGTCAAGGACAACCCTCAGATCACCTCCAAAGAGCTGCAAGGTCATCTTGCTGCAGATGGTGTCACTGTGCATTGCTCGACCATTCAGCGCACATTGCACAGAGAACAGCTGTATGGGAGAGTGATGCGGAAGAAGCCTTTTCTGCACACGCGCCACAAAAAGGCTCGCTTGAGGTTTGCCAAACTACATTTGAACAAGCCAGGCTCATTTTGGAACAAAGTACTGTGGACTGATGAGACAAAGATGGAGTTATTCGGTCACAACAAGAGGCGTTACGCATGGAGGCAAAAGAACACAGCATTCCTAGAAAAACACTTGCTGCCCACAGTAAAATTTGGTGGGGGGTCCGTCATGCTGTGGGGCTGTGTGGCTAGTGCAGGAACTGGGAATCTAGTTAAAGTTGAAGGTCGTATGGATTCAACTCAGTACCAGCAAATTCTGGACAATAATGTTCAAGAATCTGTAACAAAGCTGAAGTTACGGCGCAGTTGGGTGTTCCAGCAGGACAACGACCCGAAACATTGCTCCAAATCCACTAAGGCATTTATGCAGAGGAACAACTACAATGTTTTGGAATGGCCATCCCAGTCCCCAGACTTGAATATAATTGAAAATCTATGGGGTGACTTGAAGCGGGCTGTCCACGCTAGGCACCCATCAAACCTTACTCAACTGGAGATGTATTGTAAGGAAGAATGGTCCAAATTACCTCAATCCAGAATCCAGACACTCATCAGAGGATATAAAAAGCGTCTAGAAGCTGTTATTTTTGCAAAAGGAGGCTCTACTAAATATTAATGTGATTTTTCTGTTGGGGTGCCCAAATTTATGCAAGTGTCTAATTCTCTTATGATGCGTATGGCATATTTTCTGTTTATCAAATAAACCTTATTTCACGGCTAAAATATCACTGTCCATGACGTATGTGTATATATATGACAAAGACGTTCCTCATCCAAACGCCCAACATTTTATAGATGAAAGTAATGGAGATTATCAGGGGTGCCCAAACTTTTGCATACGACTGTATCTCGATTTTAATTGGTCCATGTTTGATACCGTTACGTAGGTGATTACTGGCATAACATATTTTCGTGCTAAGGTACAGCAGAGTTGTGCTTTTCAACCCACATGTTGAAGAATACAGGATCGAAGTGCGCTTCGAGTTTTTCGCTTGTCGTCCGCAATGAATGGACAGTAAAAGCACTGCTTATTATACCCAAAAAAATTGTTATGTGTAACTGCTACATTTGTCATCGTAACGTTTAAACAATTGGAATGACACACATATTGCATATGGAAATCACAAGAATAAACAGTAAAAATACAAATAAAATGATTTAATAAACATTTTTATGTTTGAATTTTGGCAGGGTAGGCAGTGCCTACCTTGCCTACCCAGACTGCACGTCAACGGGTGTGACAACATAAACCATATGCTTGGTAGCCTGTGTAGTCGTCATTATATGCTTATAGGATCAAAATCATGTGTTTATGTTGCGTGTATTTGAATAACCCTGGATGCAAATTATGTCTATTGTTATTTCCTTTTTCAGACTTCTTCTTGGAGACAAAAAGACTCGTGTCATCCTGAAATAAAGAATGAATGAATCACGTTGCCATTTTTCTACGATGTTTGTTCATGGCTGCAACTTGTATGTTATTTGTAGACATAAATGGACGCAAAAGTAATCCCCTTTGGGGGATTAAATGAGATTTTGATTTATCTATGTTTTTGAATGTAACAATAGTCCCTGTGCTCGTATTTGAGCATATTAGTAAGATGAGATGTTTTTTTATTAATACAAATTAATGTTCATGAAGACACTAAAGCCACATTCTGTGTTATGTTGTCTATTGAGCAGACTGGATTATAGTTATTCTTGGTAACAAGAGTTTGGAAAGACAAATTACACACACACAACTCTTCTTAAATGTAATGGCAGAACAAAATGATCTTGGCGGTTATTCTACTCGATATGATCATTTAAAGTTTTAATGGAAGACAAAAGACTGAAAGCCAACCAGGTGTATTAGTTGTGAAGGAACATGAATGAATCACGTTGCCATTTTTCTAAGATGTTTGTTCATGGCTTTTCATGAACAAATCAAATCAAATACTTTTGTATTTGATAATGCGTAACTGCTACATTTGTCATCGTAACGTCTAAACAATTGGAATAACACATATATTGCATATATACATCACAAGAATAAACAGTAAAAATACAAATCAAAGTTAATTAAATAAAATGATTCAATAAACATTTTTACGTTCGAATTTTCCTTGACTACCCAGACTGCACTCCAGTGGGTGAGGTATGGGGAAAGTATGTTCTATCTGCTCACATTGGCTTGCAAATCAGTATACAAATGCTGATAGTGTTATACAGCTGTTGGAAAAAGCAGCTTCATAAAACAAGCTGTTGGAGACACACATTACTTTCTGACAAACATTAACCTGCTGTATCTCACCTCGAGTCCTGCAGACAAAATGAACTCGTGACTGTTGTCTCAGACAGTCATAAACCTTGTTTTCACTCAAGTTTAGTTATTTTGAAACTTTCGTAAACTCACGTATTTTTTTATTTTCTGAACTGTCTGTCATAGTTTTGACATTGTGTGTTTTTTATTCTCTTTCAGATTGCTGCTAGGGGATGAAAAAGTTCGAGTTTTTTGGAGGTGATGGATTTAACTAATGATCCTAATTTAACTTTTAATACCTCAAGTCTTTTATGATCTGACAAGTTCAAAAATAATATAGTGGTTCGTACTGTGTACAAAGGTTTCATTTAGTTTCATATTTGTAATTCACTTCTCAATGTATGTACAAATACATTACTTGCTGTTGCTGTGCAAAGCTGTGGGATTTACATTTCACACAAAGAAGGGTGAAAAGGTTTACATTTAGCAGACACTCTTATCCAAAGTGACTTAAAGTAAGTACAGGGCAAGTGGGTGAAGGGCCTTGCCCAAGGACACAATGTCATTTGTCACGGCCAGGAATCGAACCGGCAACCTTTGGTTTGATGACATATCACAGAACTTTCTACTTAAAAACGTATTTTTATTAAGTTGACAAAACTTGAAATTCTATCCCAATTCCCATACCTTACTCTACGTGTCTAATGTTCGAAGTATAACACTTCAGCAAATGTATCATGTATCAAAACCTGCAGATATCAAAGGTCCAAGATACATTATTTATTAACTCAAGCAGAAATGATTCACCATTAGAAGGTCAAGAGGTTTTATTGGAAGTTCCATGTTTCCAACCTTTGGTAACAAAAGGATAATGGCCTGCATTTAGTGTCTGCAACTCCACAGCATTGACATTGTTAGATTTTTTATTCTTTACCAATGCAATATTTAGCATTAATCTATAATCAATAATCGATATTTAATTCAAAAAAGCTAAATCCCATGTTTACAAAGCTTTTCGTCTTTGTGAGTCTGTCCAGCAGCAGACATTACACAGCTGAAAAACACTTAATAAAGTTGTTAAAAATCCTTTGTCTGATCTACCCGGTTACTTGACCACATCTGTGTCTACATTACTTTAATTCTGTTACAGCGGTTACTGTTACTAGTGAGTGTGACATCTTTTATTGGTATTTACTCATATCTGACACCACTCTGAAGTATATCGCATTCCTAATAAGAAACACCAGTTAGTCCGTTTTATATGCATGTCAGCAAAATCTTGTGGTGTGTGGTCAACCTTGCTGTACTGTGTTTCAATGAAACAACTGTAATCATGAAAAGATCATTCACTGTGCCAAAGTGTCTATAGCCACTAAAAGGAGTGATTAAACTTTATAATCCCTCCCCCCCCCACACACACACTCTCTCCTTGTGGACTAATCAAAGTTCAGGTGATTAGAGAGCACTGGTGTGGATATATTTGGACACAGATTCCTTGGCAGCACTGTCTCCTGATCTCCAGCACACTTCAAGACCTGTCTCTTGTCACACACACAGACCCCAACATGGCTGAAGAGAAGATGGAGCTTAGTGATGTGGAAACAACCTTGGTGGACCACAAGAAAACACTGACCAGTCCTCCAAACATGTTTGAGCGCCTGATCCAGCCATGCCTGGCAGAGCTAGTGGGGACAATGTTTTTTGTGTTCATCGGGTGCGTGTCGGTCATAGAGAACGTGGAGGCAGCAGGGAGACTGCAGCCAGCATTGGTGCATGGGCTAGCTGTGGCTGTGCTGGTGGCTTGCATGGATAACATCAGGTGAGTAAAACCTCCTGGATGAAGTTAAGTCCCTTGTCTAATCTATTTGTGATATTTGAAATGTCCTGAATGTGTAGGTATTTTCTCCTGAGGACATGCAAGTTCTTGAGTGAATTTCTTTTGGTGCACACGTTTGACGTCATTGAGAAATGCAACATAAGCTGTCCGTGCAGAGTTCAGAAGTGCAGATAAAAATGTTTGAGTACTAGCTGACTCTCCATCCATGAACAAGATGGTTCTGACATATAAATCCTGTGTTCCCCGTATGCTGTGTACGTTTGACAACTTAGATACGCCAGGCAACCCTCAAAGTGCTCAGACTTGTCCTGTTATTGGGTTGATCTATTACCAATGTCTAATCGTTGGTAGAAGATAGCTAGTCCTTCAACACAAACCTCCTGATACGGGGATGAAAGTTGAGGACAAAAGTGTGTAAAACGGCAAAACAGCACTTCATAAAACCCAACCCAGGCCATTGACCTTTTGTATTCTTTCACAGTGGCTCCCATTTCAACCCCCCCTTCACCGTGGCTATATACCTGTGTGGAGGCATGAAGTTGAAAATGGTAGTGCCCTACCTCATTAGTCAGATGACAGGAGGGATCGTGGGGGCGGCCATGGCCAAGGTGAGGCCACACCATTGCCACGAGTATTGCACGTGTATCCATGCCAACACCTGTTCACTTCCCCTCCAAGTCCTTTGACTCTCACTGTGTGCATGGATCCAGGCATGCAAACAACCACTCATGCAAACTATTCAGCCTCCTGTCACATACAGCAGGTTCATCGGTTCTACTGTATGTGCGTATGTGAAGCCCTCTGTGACAATGCTTGTAAAAAAGGCTATACAAAATAAAACTTGCTTCTATTGGATTTGATCAATGGCAGATTCAGTGACGTCCCATTTTCTCCATCCGTCGTCCTCAGGCCATGACCCCAACAGAGAACTACGTCCCGGGCCCAGGGTGCCGCCTTCTCCCTGCTGCAGTCCGAGGAGCAGCTGGTGGGCGCTCTGTTTGGGGAGGTGGCCATGACCTGCCTCATCACCATGGTGGTGCTGCTGGGGGCCGTCAACGCCAAGACCAAGAGCCCTCTGGTGCCCTTCCTGGTGGGCTGCACTGTCATCATCAACGTGCTGGCTGGGTGAGTCACTGGAGCAGGACCGGGCAAACGACTTTGCCAATTGTCTCTCTGAAAAGGTGGATGTGTTCCGTAATGTGATGGTTGATTCAGGAACCACTTTTGTATCCCAAAATGAAATAAGAAATAGATCCAAAGACTGTAACGATAATGTTGAATCAACCCCTCCATCAGGCCGTAACTGTGTTACGGTAACAACTAGATTAAAACTTCTTAATGAAGAGAATAACTAATAAATCATGTATGATTTCTGATTAGGTTTTATGGTAATAATTAACTACTTGCAGTGGTTAATAACAATGGTTAATAGCTTCATGATAAACTGACAGTTAAAGACTCACTGACTGAAAGTTAATATTTTCCATTGCAGGTTGAAGATGGGTTTTATGTGTGAACTTATCAGCATGACGATAAGATAATCATGTCAAACAGAAGAAGGACATTATATAGTAATATAGTCATTACAGTATAGTCTGTTTTTGACTCAACTGTTTTACTTCTGTTGACTCACTGTTTTCATCTAACAGTCAAGCTTACGGACAGTCAAGTTGAATTTTCCCTTGACACAATATAGCCTACACACCAATCTTGTAGTTCAATTGACAAATTCTTGTTTTTCACTTTGTTTTCACAGAGGAGATGTATCTGGAACCTGTTTGAACCCAGCCAGAGCCTTTGGTCCTGCAGTCATGACCAACTACTGGACCTACCATTGGGTATACTGGGTTGGACCCTTAACAGGAGGCCTCATAGCATCTGCCTTGGTCAGGTGGGTGTAGAATGATGGTCCCAGAAAGATTCACTGTGTCACCAAGTTCTGTCTGATAGTGTATTCTCCAGTGGAGATCCACGACACTGGTGGGCAATGAGTGTTGGGAAACACAACATAAACCATATGCTTGGTAGCCTGTGTAGTCGTCATGATATGGACACTTATAGGATCACAATCATGTGTTTATGTTGCGTGTATTTGAATAACCCTGGATACAAATTCTGTCTATTGTTATTTCCTTTTTCAGACTTCTTCTTGGAGACAAAAAGACCCGTGTCATCCTGAAATAAAGAATGAATGAACCACTTTGCCATTTCTCTAAGATGTTTGTTAGTGAGATGAGATTTTTTATTAATAAAAATGTCTATTCATGAAGACACTAAAGCCACATTCTGTGTTATGTTGTCTATTGAGCAGACTGGATTATAGTTATTCTTGGTAACAAGAGTTTGGCAAGACAAATGACACACACACAACACTTCTAAAATGTAATGGCAGAACAAAATGATCTTGGCTGTTACTCAATATGATCATTAAACATTTTTATGGAAGACAAAAGAAAGACTGAAAGCCAACCAGGTGTATTAGTTGTAGAGGAACACAATTTCTACAACTTTGGAATCAACTCTCCTCTCATTATCTTATGAATCAACAGAAAGGACACAAACATCAAGATAACAAAATCACTTTCTCTATAACCCAATTATGAAAAATGGAGCTTTGACAAAAAAATACAGCCAAAGACTGAAGGCCGAATGGAAATCTTTTGAATTTCTGGTCCCATTTCGACATTGGCTTTGTGCTCTTGGGTCTCCAGCCCCTGGTCTCTATAGCCAGACCCCTGAATACTAAAGCAGAGACGGAGGGGATCCTGCTGTTTCCATTTGTAACCCTGGGCCTCTCCCCAGCAGCGGCCCACATGGGAACACAGTCTGGGGCCGGGGTAAACCAATTACCCCTCAGCCAGGGAGGACTCCTGCAGGCACGGCCAGCGAGGGGCTCCCGGCTCGGCCCTCCAGGGACTCCCCGGACGTTCCCCTGATGAGAGCCTGCTGGAATTCCCAGGGACGGGAATTGTTTGGACTGAAAAGCCCGCCGAGCAGACAATATTCAGCTGGGGAATTTGACATGGTCAGCCCTCAGTATCAAGACAATGTGGAGGGAGGGGTCGGGGATTGAAACCCCTTGACTTTGACTGGACGGCAAAGTTTAAAACGGACGAAACTACGGATGCAGTTTTAAAAAACGTTGTGTCACATATTCCTCATGATAGGAAACATTTATTGAAATGTTTTGAGTTTGTGATTATATTTAGGTAAATTACAAAATACTATAAAGTACTGGTTTGAGGAAAGTCTATGTATTCTGTAAAACGTTTCTGACTGTGTATATAGCAGAAGCAAAGTAATTTGTCATGAAACTAAATTATTACTATAAGTAAATGTTCAAAGATTTTTTTCATTTTTATTATTCTTTCTGTCCAGAATAAGAAATCAGGAAAGAAGGAAATGAAAATATATGAGTAAAAACTGTTACATAAACAGATACATAGCAAGATAAGACTTCTCCATTGATTTGCTCACTGAATTTGCCCGCCTGGATTCATGAGCCTTGGTGTCTCTAGGGTGACAGCAGCCGTGACAATGATCATTATGTCTGCTGGGGGCCTTGTCACCACCAGGCCATTGTGTGGGCCCCATTCACCCCACAGTCATTTACACTTTCATTGGCACCTATTTAGTCCCAATGAAAAGTTCAACACAGCAATTTGTGAATCCTGCTCAGCCAAGGAGAAGTGTGGAATAGGCAGAAAAGCAGTCGCTTTAAAAGTCAATTAATTGTTCCTCCTTTGTGGGAGGGGCTAAGCCTTAGACTTTGGGAGCTCTCAAGAACCCCTAAGCCACATCTGTCCATTCTATTTCCCAAGCTATGATCGAAGGGCAAGCACACCCTTTTAGAAAACTGGTTCATCCCCCTCATTGCATTATCTATCTTATATACATTTGTATATCATTTCATGGTAGAGCTATCTCATTTCCATTAGGTGTTTGGTTGATTGGAGAATATGGCAAGAAAATGACGCAATTTGAATACTTGAATCAAAAATTCTCCTCCTAAAAGAGATTATGCATTAGGATGGGAAACTGAAGTAAAAATTCCTGTATCCTAAGCAGTCCAGATATAAGACGCAATGGCCTCAAATAATGATCTTGTGTTTGTAAGACTGTAATGCTTTGTTCTTGAGACTTCACTGTTATATACTTCATTAACCCTAGCTATATTTCTAAATGTTTAGCATTTCGACTTTTGATGGCATACATTGTGCAATATTTTGAATAGCAATGTTTTCAAGCCAAATTATTTAATAACCTGAACATTGGTAAAACAATGTTATATGCTGATCTAAATCATAACTCTGTTCATGTTGAATACATATAAATCTGCCATACTTTATTGCATTAAAAACATTTGGAACTTGGCTAAGGTTTCTGTATGAACCTGCTTGATAAAGGAGGAATAGAGAGATAAAGAGATGTATCATGAGGTTGAAGAAAAGCAGGCCTGTTCATTCACTAACCCAGTGTTTCTGTAAAACCCCACTCTGCATTGCTCAGTTCACTGGCTTGCTACAATACAGCAATGACAGCCACGCCCATCAATATGGAGGGGGGAGGGGGAGGGGGTGGTGGTGGTGGTGTGTGTGTGTGAGGGGGATTCAGGACTTTCCATCCAATTAGACCCAATGTTTTAATTTCCATTCGAAATGTATCTGTTCAGTTCCTTTAATTTATTTTATTAGACAACACTGTTAACATCTGTTCAAGCCCTTCAACTTATTTAATTTGATAAGTGTTACATATTACAGTTTCCTTGTAAAGAGTAAAAAATACGGAAAGATTTCACACAATGTAATGATCAATTCACATGTTTAATCCTGGATTCCTCTGGAGATTGGAGCGTCTTTTTTATATTTGTCAGCATACAAACTGATAGTGTGCTCCAGGAACATCCAGTACCCTGTTTGGAACCCAGATAATACGTAAATAATTATACATCACCATCAACTACATCCATAAAATGGTTTAACAAAACAAATGCACTGATGGCTGTAAATAAAAACCTATCTATTCATGAACAGACACAAATCCACAAAATTGACATATCTGTTCAGGGGACGACTCTGATACATAGGCTCTAAAGTGAGCAGCAGCCAGGGCAGAAGAAGGCACAAATAGAAGCAGCCGTCCAGCCTTCTATCGGCTGCTGGGGAGTGGGTTGTGAGGGGAGAAAGACAAAGGCCCAGGCTCTCTAAGTTGTGTGTGTCCACCCCCTGCCCCGCCCCCCAGTGAAGCAGGAACGACCTCAGGAGAACCCGTAGCTCTCACCCCCACCAGGGTCTCTGCCCTAGGTCTACACCAGATCGGTCCCTGCTGATTTTGCACGGAGCCACCGCAATGGCATACAGGCGTTGTTGTGGCAAGTCAACAAAGTCACCCTGTGGTGTCACAGTGGAGAGACTCCGGGGATTGTGTTCCATTTAGAGTAAATATCGTTTTGAAGCAGACAGCAGGGCTCTAGAAGTGACGATCAGTCCAGGGGGAAATCACAGGGATTCAAACGGGCCTTCCGAGCTTTGTGGTATAGAGACAGGAAGTCTTTGTATCGCGGGGCGCAGCCTAACCAGGCTTCCCCAAAGTGCTCTGACCCTGTAAAGAGGAACTCCCCACCCCCTGGCTTCACATGGCACTGTAGAAGGGTGTGGATGTACCCGTGCCAGGAGGCCCCAGACCTGGTTGCCCCTGCGGTGGCCGTCTCTCGTTCAAACACCCCACTACGTTGGCGGAACATCCTCCCTTCTGAGATCTCCACCAGCGAGGTCTGCCGCTCCTTGTCATGGGATACGCTTCTGATGGTGCCACGGACAACTGTAGCAAAAACAAAACAGGAAACGGTCACCAGGGATCAGTGCTGAAACAAGAAAAAGGTGATCACACACACCTACGACCACTTACAAGTAAGTATAGTATAGAGTGCAATGAAACACAGGGTCCTTCACAGAGAATGGAAAAAGATCCAGAAGAGGCAACGATAAAGAGCGGTAGATGCTCTGGTGGTCTCGCTGTGGAAGTGAGAGGATACTAAGATTCAGACTTCATTCCAAATCTCTACTCTCTACACACAAGAATCCCTCCCATGCCTTCCATTCATCCTCTACAACCATTTACACTTTCATTAGCCAGCTATTTTCTCTCATCAAAAAGTCCATGATGACGATTTGTGAGATTAGGGCACAAGAGTCAGGCTATAAATGGACTTGGGACTCAATGGGCCTATTGCTTCTGCTCTGTTGCTGTCTTAAGCCTGTGCGCCATCCATTGTGTTCCCTCAGCCCCCCACATCTGTTCAGCCCCATCTTGTCCAGCCACGGGTGCTGTTCTCTGGGAACAAACCAGGTCATCCAACCCCCCCACCCCCTTCCCTTCCATACCCTCTTCTCCCTTCCCTTGCTTGCAGTCTTTGTTGCATGAATTAGCAGCCCTCGGGAGAAGAAGGATCTGGGCATTTTATGTCTTAGAGATCATGTAAAGCAAATTCCATGTTTTGCTTCTCAGTACATTATATACGTGTGAAATTAATTCCTGAAAGCATGTGCAAAGCGCGAAAACTTAGTCGCACTGAAATGTGGAGTCAGACCGTTGAACAGTTTCTCTTCCGTTTTCAGCTCAGGTTTTGTATCGGCGGAGCCAAAACCCGACCGATCTACGTCACAGCGACCTATCTACGTCAGATCACAGATGGTTGCATTCTGTTACCCAGCTGGTACGATGCAAAGACAAAGTAATTAATACATACATACAACACTCAGAGACTGCAGGTAGGTCTGTTCGGATATCTGCAATTGATTTATCTATAGTGTTACTGTTGCTGCTAAATTCAATAAATTCGAGGGGGCGGAGATTCAATTCCTCAGTCGACACGCTCCGCCCAGTCTCAAGCAGAGAAGACTGATGATTTTCTCACGATTTCAAAGCCTAATTTTCAATTCCACTTTACAGGATCTTTAATATGAATTTCGAATAAGACAAAATCTTTGGAATAGTGAGGAATTGGTAGATAAAATTAAAGATTCGTACCAAAGTCACTGGTGCAGATGGCAAGAAGCAGTTCAGTGTTGTTGCAGGGCCGGCAGGCAGCTATAGGATGAAAGAACAGAAGGTTAGAATCATAGGTAATGAGATACTGTAGGCTGGTTGACAGAGGTGAAAATGCAGCACAGTCTGTCTATCAGTCCCATTTCCCTTATCCCATTTTAAATGTCACTCTACACACTAATGCACTACACTGAGCATCTCTTGCAATCACACGTAACTGTCTGTCATTCAGCCTGATATTGTCCCTTCCACCCTCCCTCCCTACCTGTAGGAGTTTCACAGACCTTCAAACCACCAACTACAACACACCTAATTACTAGGAAAGAATCGACCTTTAATCTAACTTTCAACTTTCCTTTTTATTTGTCCACAGAGAGTAATTGGCAAAAGCTAACACTCTCCATTAACTGAAGAGAATGCCAGAAGATCCTGCTATCTCTCCCAGACTTGATTAATCCACAGTAGAAACCAAGGGTCAGATGGGGGAATGCCAGACATGCATCACAGCTCCATTCACACTCTTTATTACAGATCAAAGGCCTTCATTAGTCTTGACCTCCATGTCTGACTCTCATGGTACCATCATAATCGAATGACCCTTTGGTGAAGTCAGCTACCAGTAATCTACATCAGACCCCCACCACCACCAGCATCGGCCCCCTTTCCACTCCACACACACACACATAGTTAAAAAATGTAATAAACAGACATCACAACTGGGCTAAAGAGAATGACATCATTCTTTTGAGACAGGCACGCACACACACAGATGAGGCATCTGTGGAATCCCAAAAGTATTTGCTATTTCCATTCAGGCCAGTGCCCTCCAGATTCCCTGCTCACAACTGTGTGCTCTCTGCTTTGTCCCCTGCAGACACCAGACAGCCAGACAAAACACCAGGCTGGCCAGCAGCTGCCAGCTCTGCCGGGTGCGATTGGAGTCAGTCTTTAATTGAATAATGAACTGACTTTTTGGCCCCTGAAATTGGCAACTAGTCCTCAGAGCCCCTCCACCACAACCTTACACCTCACAACGTTTTACAATAGTACCCTTTTACATGGCTGGTATCCTGGTTTTATGTATAGTGTCATAGTACTTTAAATGAAAGGTTGTTAATGATTAAGTCAGTCAACTTACGGTATTTGATACAATTTCACAAATGTAAAAATTAAGATCCACCCCACACAACTTTCAATAGCTTAGAACAGGATGGACACATCATTCAGATATCCCAATTATACCCACCCTGCAACCCACCTTTGCCCAGGTTTGGCGCTGTACTCCGGTTTCCAAGCAACTCGTATCTGAAGCCCACGGGCCGTCGGCTGATATCGCTTTCCGGGTTGGCCTGAAGAAAAATCGCTGGTTTCTGCGGTCCATCCGCCCGAAAACAAAACACCTTCTCCGGACGCCCTTCATCAGCCAACAACAAATCCAGTTCCCCACCACGTTCGATGTATACACTGGCGCCACGGAAGTTGCGGAACGGTTTGATGCACACTGTTGTGTGGCGTGAAGATGAAAGATTGGGCTCCAGGACAACCCTCAAAGCTTGGTTCGGGTACACCCACTCTACCGACCCTTCCGTGCAGCGCAGCCGCACCTGCTGCACCGTCCGAGAGTGAGTTTCACGCGCCAGACCACTGGATACAGAGCACATGTCATGTGAGATGGGACACTTGTTAGGTCTGGGACAATTACACAGCCTCAAATAAAAACTCTTCATCCAGCATAGGCTAGGCCTAGGCTACTCATAAACAAAGAAAAGCGGTTATTTAACAGATTAGTTATAGTTAGATCAAATACACTACATAGGTTCGCTTGTAAGCGAAAAGACCTAGCCAAAGAGTATTTCGAACTCGAACCAAAAGAGGTCAAGAAATTCAGAAGGAAAAGCTATATCGGATGTTTGATGCAAACACAATTTAATCTGTTTTGATTAAAACATCTAATTATGTTTAAAACATATACATATTCTTGGCTCGACTGAAATCATGTAGGCTAGTTTACTATAGCCTAGTAATACAACTTACGACTGCATTTTGCCAGATAAAAACCCCATTCCACATATAGCGCACGTCTAATTTCTACTGCGAATCCATTTGAAAATAAAAAAAATGTTTCTATTGAAACATTCCAGTTAAAGTCTCACCTTCCACTCCAGTTACACAGGTCAGCCACACACTGTCGCCAGTATAAACACAGTAAAGCTAAAAAGACCGGCTTTAGTGACATTGTATCCACCATCATAAACATGATCTCCAAAGTAAATTTGGTGAAAAAACATCCCCAAGCACAACATGTATCCCCAGACTTGTTTGTATAACAGAGAGGCTCTTTGAATGTGAGCCTATCCGCTGCTGTGACTAGGCTACTTATGGATGTGACTTTTCACTGCATCATACCACCTTTGTCATTGATTTGGGCGCGTGCGTCAGAGGTCGTCGCTGCAGGTCACAAAAGGTTTCAAGCGTATACGCTGGGATATAGATTTCTATCATAATAATTTCAGAAATTACACTTAACAAAACGACGGCACTGAGTAATTCACTGGTGGTAAGTGCACGGGCAAATTTTAAATAGTAGGCTATAGGCTTTGCCAGAGTGAATGCCAGTACATTTAACGCTGTAAATCTCATTGTCGCTTTGTTTTAGCTTTCTGTAAAGACAATCCGGAAAGGCTCTAGCCATCTGTTACTTTGCGGGACCAACGTGCAGACTCTCAACAGCTTTATTGGAGTATTTAGTAGGCCACTATCGAATGAAGTATCCCATAATGGTTGATCCTTGAGCGTTTTCCTAATTTATATTGATCCTTTTTCAAATTAATAATGTATTATTCTGCAGTAATGTTTTTCACTGATAGTGTAACCCAGATTAACTCCTGAGGCTGTAGCACACGTATTTCTATCCAGCATACTGAGTGCATAATTTTCAAATCCACATGTCATAGCATTATAGGGTATAGCTAAAGTGGGACAGAGGGTAAAGTGGGAGGGTAAAGCTTGATCATAGTGTCTTCATGTGTAAATACTGATCAAAACTCATTACAGAGTTCATCCTTGGAGGGTATAAAGGGCTGAATTTGTGTGGTTCTATATTTGTGATGTCACTTTTGGGGGAGTGGCATGTGTCTTTTCAAACACCAGGATCTCCAAAATCTATGACATGAAGTGAAATGACATAGCAATATGATGCAAATATGTGTTAAAGTAAAACTTTTTTTAGGGTTTGTATAGTTACCACATATATTTTGGTAAGAAGTAAAAATGTATCCGTAAATCTTGAAATGTATTTCAAATAATTGTATGTTTTTATTGACAGCCATTTTGTCTCTGTCCCAGTTTACCAGTAATATTGGCAAATAGGGACAGTGTTACTGTTAAACTAAAACAGCCATTCTAGTCCTTGGTTTGTGTACCCCTTTTCTGTGTTTATTATGAATTTACATGTCAACAATGATTGCATTTATTAATAGTAACTACTTTGGGATATATAGGCTAATTTACTTATTTTTTGTATAATGTAAAACAGTTGAAAAAAAAAGATCAGGATAGAATGTTTGCGGGGAGGAAGATGAGGAATGGAGGACTTTAAGCTTTTCATAAAAGGTATGTTTGATAATACGTTCACGACAAAAGGTGATGTACAAAGCAATTTTCTGAGTGTCCCTTACCTGTATTCAGCCAAGATAGGTAGCCTACTGCAGAGACTAAGATCTCAAAAGAGTGCCTCATGAAAGTATTTGTTCTGGAACTACCATTGAAAAAAAAGGATTATTATAAATGTTCGTAAATGGAAGGGTTCGACAATTTCCACAAATGTATGGCCTATAGGCCAATTGATGAATAAACAAAAACGGGACAGGTTTAGACGTAGGCCTACTCCTCTTGCGTTTGCGCTTCATCTAGTTGTCGCATGTACGATACACATTTATACGCATATCTGGCAAGTTCATTGTCAAAATACCGACAGATACAAAAAAAAGCCCTCATTGTGTAGCAGCGCCTGGTTTATTCATTTTGTGTAAAATACAATATTGTTAAGCAATTATAAAAAGGGTTTCAAACTCATTTCAACAAATCGAATAGTGTTAATGAACCTACACGTATAGGCACTGTGGAAGGATGGATCGTTGATTGATCAAACTGAGCCCCAATCAGGCAAGTCATGTCGATGGCGACATCTTGCGGGAGTCTGGATGTCTAGCACTCTGTGTGGAAGTGGATGGCTTGCAAAGTCTAATACCTCAGGCATGGCTAGAGATAGATCAAAAGGCTTGTGCGGTTTTTTATGGCCTATTTTGTTGGGTAAATTGCACTCATATGACATCACTCATATCTTTTCACAACTGCGGGATAAGTAGGCTATTTGCTGCTGAGGCTGCAAGGCTTGAAGGATTTCAGTAGGCCTATTTCAACTGGCCAACTGAAAACTTGATCAACATGTAGCCTAATATTACCTCCACATTCTTATAATGCATCAAATACCAACATAGATCATCGAAATTCATTTTCAGTTGTTGGTTTGGCATGGTTCCGAAATGTGTAGGCTTACCTCAGCTAACAATTGTATAGTTTTTTCGCATTCCTCTTTCATCTGTCACGTGTGAGGACAAGACTAAATCGTCGGTACCGACTCGTGCTTTAGTCAGTGCCTATTTTGATTAGGCCGATTTGGGGTTAAACTTTTTATGTCACGTGCATGCTTCAGTGCCTGGTTCCATCGGGAGGGTAAAATGAATAGATGCTTTGTAACTCAACTGAAAAAAGAATAACCCTGCAGTGGCTTTGTAGGCTCCTCCCGGTGGGACCGAATCTTCTGTCTGAATGGGTTTACGCCGACAGCCTATATCTGACATATGCTTCGTCATGCAAGACCTGTGCCGACTAGGCCTATTCATGACGTTCAGGTCTGTCTGAACATCTGAAATCTGAAACGCAAAAAAGCACCTGCGTAAAGGATTTGACGCATCAGGGTGAAATGATCAATTTGTTGTCAAATTGTTAATAAACACCTGTGACCTTTGATCAGTCGTGTTTCTGTCACTTTTCCAGATATAGGCAAGTCTCCTGATATTTTCGTCAGTTGCAAAGAAATGGAACACAATGACGCGCTTGTCCCATGAATCCAAATTCAAGCTGCATGAATGCCAGATTCAGCATAGGCGAAAGTAAAAAGGAAGGTAGGGCCTAATGGCCGATCTCGTTTTCAAAATTTGATAAGATTGATGCTAAGTGAAACGTTCTTAAATTGCCTTTAAGATGCAGCCGGAAAGTTATGTATTTGTTTGACGTGACACAGTGAAACATGTAGCCTAGCCTATTAACTCAAATTCTCAATTGACGTTTCGATTTTAACAGGCGATAATTATTGATTTCAGCGTTGCCTAAATTGATAGGCCGGTCGTCCAATGCAATGCAACATGGCGATTCTCTTGTTTAGGACTAACCGTCTGCAAACTCAAAAGGTATTCGAGCAGCAGTTCTCCATGGATTATCGATGTCGTATTAGGCCCTAAAAATTGTATGCAGGCCTGTAGGCATGGGCTATCTATAGCCTAACACATGACTAACAAGTGCATATATTTCAATTAAAAACCAGGACGGTTCTAAAATGCATGCAAAATTAGCGACTTAAATCCTAAAAACTGAATTTATCGGTGTGTAATGCGCAGGAAGTCCAGTGTAATCTATAACTAAATAATATAAGTTTATTTCACAGCTGTGCCGTTTTGATATGACACACTGCAGGGAGTCCAAGAAAAAGTTCAATCTCCAAGATCCAATTACATTGTTGAAACCTCCGGGTACTCAGCATGAAGATACAGGGCAAAAGTCAGCATTATTCCTGACGAACATTTTCAGATATTCTATTAAAAAAAACGTAGCCTATAATCATTGTTAAGGAATGCAAGGCATCTAGTAGGCTACCATATAGCCTATTTTTCCGATTGTGAAGCATGTAGGTCAAGAGTTCGTAATCAATAGCCTATAGGACGAGAATGCTGCCCATTGTTTCGAAAAGGTTAACTCCTTGATATGGTTGCTATTTATGGATATTCGCCTATATATCATGTAGCCTATTAATGGCCTAAAGGTCAAGATGTTAAGCATGCAGAACATGAAAGGAAAACATATTTTACCAGGTAGGCCTATAGTCAATGAAATGTAGTTTAATTTGGTCAATATACATTACTTATTATACATAGCTTATACAGAAGGCCTATAGCTCTAGGTAGTAACAAATGCAAATTATATGTTAAATATAGGCATAATAACCAACAAAAGGTTCTTGCAATTATACATCTCTGATCTTATATCAAAAACTGATGTAAACAGACTTATCTTTTAGGCTTAAAAAAACCTTGGTCCGTGCTGCTCTCTTTTATGGTGACTGTCAAAAAGTTTCTTGTCACATCTGTCACCACCACCTTCTCTAAGTTGCCCAGACATGGGGTCCAAGACACCTCTGAGGGCTCGTCAACATTAATTGATTCAGGTATTTTGGCAACTACGGTGGACTGTTCTTGATTTATGGAATCACTGTTGTGTCGATAATTCTTAGATAAGTGTTTCAACTTGGGGTGTTGAATAGATATGGCACCTGGGCAGTCGTTAGTCCTGTGGCTTTGATGTTCAGGTCCGGCCATGAGGGGTTGTCCATTGTCTCGGTTCATGGTGCGTGAGTGGGATGCAGTCCCCACTTGCCTTTGTGCACTGCTTGCTTTTTGCGTGATGGTTGTGTCTTCTTGAAACTTTCTTGTTAGCTGGATAACGCTTTTATTTGAAGTTTCTTCCCCGTGAGGATAATGCCTTGGTGTTTTAGACAGATCATATTCTTCCACCTCCCCCAACCTGCTCTTATTTGCAGGTACGGTTGAAGAGCTGTCAGAATTGATATCAAAACGTAAACGTACTTTGGGCTTTGGCCCTCTCTTTTTGGGGACATTAACAAATTCCTCCACCCTGAATGAGGATTGAGAGGCAAGTCGAGGCCTTCTCTCAGGTCCCGAGGGCCTTACACGCACACTCTCCCCTCTGTTGACGGTGCTCGGAGGAAATATTGTGGGGACAACGGCTCTTAGCCCCTCTCGAGCTCTCGGCGTAAAGACAGGCTCTGGGACAGGGTATGAAACTTGAATACCTCTTGGAATTTCTCTCCGGAATTCATATGTCTTTACTCTTGCTTTAGCTTTGGCCTGGAGAGACAGAAAACAGGAATTAAGAGTTGTGTTTCTGAAATCGCTTGAAAGTTAACCCAATTGTATGTTATTTTGATCTTGTCAGAAAACAACGTTTGGAAACCCAACAGTTTGTGAGAACGCAGAGGTCCAAACTGATCACAGTCCATCCGTGACCTTGTTTGGCTTTATTATTGTATTAAAATGCATTTCATGTCATATGATGTTGAATACATTTAACCATACTAATATGGGATTAATAGCACCTCGGAGACATCTGTATGTTTAGACTTGGAAGACGTTTTCCATGATGGATGCATTATTGGTAGCCTGTGTTAAAAGTTAGTAACTCTCACAACCTGTGCGCTTTCATCTCATTTGAAAACTTTGGTGTGTAGTTTCCTGCCATGAAAAGATTAATCATTCATAACTCAGCCAATCAGCATGACGAATCAGAATGCTTGACAGAACTGCAGATGCTTAACTGTCCAGCTGCTTGCAGTCTATTGTCTCACCTTCAGCAGAAATGTTTCAGGTTTGGGCCCTCTCTTCTTTGGCCCAAATAATTCCCTTTCGCGTTCCCTGTAATATAAATATGTTATCAGACCTAAACAGACTTATTAGCATTTGACTAACTAGTGTATGGGCTGGAAGTTGAATTCGCCCTTCATGGGCCCTGCGGGGCTGTCAAAACTGTACCTCTCCTCGAATGCTGCGATGAGCCTTGCATCGAGAATGTTTTCCTCGGGTTCCCAGGTGCTATACCTATCCAAAACAAGTATACGGCGGACCTATAAAAGGTTTCCCAAATCTGTGCGTAGGCCTATTCATGCGATTAAAAGCACTGAAGGCTAAATTTGAAAATAAATAGCCTGATAAATATCTAAGCAGAAAACGTCATGGACTTTTAATAACGGACATTCGGTGCGCTAGTGATTTGCTAGTAGCCTAAACGTATTTTGCGTCTACATGTCCTGTAGGCCTACATGCAAAAGCGATTCCAAAAGCAAATCGTTAGGCACAACTATCTATAGGCTACATTACGTGCATGGACTTTGGGTAACCTAAATGCTTGCTTATCGCCTAGCCTACACCGCAAGGAACGTTAACAACCACTGAAACGCTTATGTCAAGCTTCAAGCTCTGCTGCCTTACAGAACGACAAACCAAGGCGGCGTTTATATTTACTCACTTCTGAGACCAGCCCTTCCATTTCACAAGATATTCCAATCGGCCCTGCAAGTAAAACAGCACATACAGGGGTATTACTTATTGGCGACGTTATGTCAGTGAAATGTGCTCAGACAAATGGTTGCGCTATACGAAGAAACACGGATGTGTGTTGAAAAATTAGCTACATACCCGTCGTATACGTCGCTTAATGATGGACTCGGCAGCGAAGACTCTCTCTCCAACAGCCGACAGCTCCATGTTTACTTCAATGTCGTTTATATAGGCTATATTTTTTTCTTTCCACTGCTCTCGCTGTTTAATTCCACACATCCCATAATACGCAGACCAACGAAGACGTCATCACGTTCTTTCTGTTGCCAGGCACGCAGTCGCTGGGACCTCGGCTCGGTCTGGTTGAGCACATTTAGCTCAGCTGTTGCTACGTGCTCTGAGTTGCTAGAGAGGGTCGCCTAATTTAAGCCTAGGCCTACTTGAATCTCAAATGTGTAGGCTACTTCGATTTATTGCGTAGCCTAGATTTTTATCTCCGACCGTTCTTCCATTTTTACCACAATTGATCTTTTGGTGTGGTCTTTTTGGAAAAGTGGAGAGGACGCAATAATTAAAATAATTTGTCCGCAGATTCACGAGTTTTTTCAGCCTTCACTATGCTTTAATAGTTTTAAGTTGCTGATACGCCGGTTTACCAAAAGTGAAATAATTGACCAGCCTAAACCTTGCCTTGTTGTTGCCTTGCCTATAGCATCATGTGCATTTTCATCGACTGTTCATTTAATGTCTGAACACGATTTCTTTAGCCTATTCCTTAACTTGAAAATGGAATAAGGTAACTATAGGCTATAGCCTATTTATAAGGAAGGCCTGTTTAAACATTCAACAATAGGCCTACAGTTGAACTTGGACTCCCAGCCCGTATTTAGGCGCCAGTCGTTTGATTGATCTCTCTAGCCTATAAATTGTTGTAGCCTAGGCTACAAAAACCACCAAGGGCCTATAGACCACAGTTTGACAAATGTAGCTTATAGGCCTACTCGTTTGTTTTCACGTGAAATGAAAGGTTCAGCACCTATAGCTACAAGACTAATGTGACAGTTATTATTTTTCCCTTTAGGCCTATTGTTGACACAATTTTGCCATATGCCTACTAAATAATTATCAAACTGTAATTTTGTGACGCTGTCACTTTAATTTCTTATAGTCTACAGAAATACGTATTTTTTGTTTCATTGCTCTCTGAGCCCTATATAGCCTATGATTACAATACAGAATTAGAAAGTTCAAAGATATTTTATCAGAATTGGATAGGACTATCATTGACATTCACATATGATTTCCTATTTAAATTCTGCAATAAAATAGGTTCTTCTTAAACATGCTCCAAACATAGGCTACCACATATAGCCTAAACAAGATACATTCATTCTGCATTTTCACTGGCTTGTTTTCGATAAAGACTGATTGAAGCATTACAGCAGTTTAAGTCTTATTATTTCAATTAACCTCTCTGAAACATTGTCATAAACGGTTCAAAGGCTAATAGAAAACAACAATCCCCAAAACACAAACCATTATTACAACAATTATAGTGCATATTATAATAAATAATAATAGCCTACTATTTATAATATACCAATAACAATCATATCTCAAGTTATAATAATGAATTGCCTAATATCAATTTCATATAACATTTATAAAAAATGACTGACAATGCTTAAATAATATAAGATGTAGGCTAAAGCAGGATAAAATGAATAACATTTGTTAAGAATTTACGACCATTGTGATCTTTGAACAAGCTTTCCGAAAATAAGACAATAGCCTATCAATTTTTAACGTTATAATGTTTTGCATGAGAGCTCCTTATCTTATTTTTTATTTGTGACGCCTCAATCTTGCTGCAATACAGCGGAGACATTATTCAATGATTTACAATCAAACATTTGCCCTATACTATTTTATTTCGATGAGGTTCTGTAGAGTTTAAGACTAGGCTATACTGTAACCTACTGTTATGGATAAGTAAAGATGACCCTACTCCGACTGTCACAAAACCAAATATAGCTAGGCTACTGGTTCAGCATAACCACACAATATTTTGTAACCGATAAATGGACTGGGATATGCAAAATGTATTTATGGGAACAATTTAAGAGAAAAGTTCACTTGGAAAAAGCTTAGGCCTACATTATGGAAAAATCACCTTGAAATTAGGCTACTTGGCATAGGCTATGTGGTTAATATTTACAGAGCAGTCTGACTTAATTGTAGACTACATTGGTTATTAATTTGTGTTGATCGGTATGACTTAAATATTAAGAGTTTGTTTTGTAGCAATAAGGACACAATTAGGCTACCGTGTGTTTATTTTTTTATTTTTTTACAACATGGCGGATTAATGGAATGATAGGCTACATTCAGCCATGCGTTTGCAATTCTATACAACATGCATCAACCAAATGGGTGCATGGTTCCATTAAGTGCCTACATTAACACATTTTCTTGAAATACGCCTATAGTAGGCTATGTGAATAGTGTTTGTGCGTTAATTACACCATCGCATGCACAATGGAAAGACGTTGCTGAGCGCCTGGTCGACAGAATGTAAAGTCAAGGAGAACGTCAAAATAACTATCGATCATTAATCAAATATATGTAGGCCGACATATAAGCGACCCTTAATACTTTCTGTGCCTTGATTCATTCGCCTTATTATTTGCTTTTTACGAAACAGCAGACAAAGGGTGCGGACAAAAGATGCGTCTGCATGCAGTTGAATTCATACCACCATTTTGATGCTGGCTCAACCACCAGAGCGACATTTCCGTGCTGTAGCCTATGCATAACCAAGACAAGTCACTGCCTATCACACGTTAACTGTCTCTTGCTTAAAAGACATTAGCACAACACAATCTGCGAGACTCTTATTTGATAGCGTCGACGATTGCGGTTTCACTTTGACGGCAGTGCCGCAATGGCGACAGCCAGTTACACAGTGCTGTGAAAACATTCGACATCGGCTTACGGTTTCTGGGCGACTGCCTATATGACCGCTTACGTGTTATTGCTGTTTTTCTAAATCTACAATTTAAAACCACTAACATATTGGGTGCCCATTTGCTGGCAAAACTGCTTAGGAAAAGCTCCTATATAGCTATAGCTAGATTGTGATTTTATGATGGCTTGGCAGAGGCCTGTTTCAATAATTATCCTTGCAAGTCTGATTAGAAAAATGATGCCAAAAATCATGACACTTTTATGATGAACAGGACTGCACAAGTCAAATGGCATAAGTTGAAAACACGTTTGGTAAATATTCAAAGTTAAAATGTAGGTAAAGTGTAGGTTTAATTTTGCCCACAACCTTATATAGCCTACGTCCATCTATACAATAAGATACTTGTTTAGAGAACTGGTCATTGAATAATTTGAACGCTCATGGCGGTGAAATGCTTGGACGCACTGTAAAAAGATAAACCTGGAATGTGAAACATCACACTTGTTCTATAAATATGCTCGCCTCCTCTATATGTAAAGCGATGCGAAGCCTAGTTTTGACTTGACTGAACGACCGAGTTGTCGCACAGTTAAAGGTGCATGTTCAGTGATAACATAGGCTATAAGAATTTACTTTTTGCTTTCAGTAGCATAGAGATAAAGTTGGCAGTGTTCGACTATTTTGACTCATTTTTCAACTGTAAATTAATGCATTATTCATGACCCAGTTGACATGTGGCCAGAATTACCTTGATGTAGCCTATTGGCTGTATCAGCCTACATATCTGAATCTGTAAATTATGAGGCTATAGCCTACACCTCTAACTCTCAGCGCATTACACCGAGCGACCATTTCCTTAGCAAAAGCACAGAGAACATTCGATGTTGAGTGGGTTAAGTAGAAAATGGCTGTCTCATTTTCTGCCTTCGCTTCGATGCGTGAAAAAGTAAAGGGGCAAATGAGAGTAAGAACAGTATAGGCTAAGCCTAAATAGAATATCCTATACGTTGAACAATGACCGACCAAGCAGGACAGTCGTAGGCCTATATGCTTCCGACGTGGTCGTATCTTGATTTTCCATCAATATAAACTGAAACATAGGCCAATTAGTTAAGAAACCGTGAATGGTTCGAATACTGCAGAAACCTGATTTAGTTTGTGATAGGACCTTATTTGATAATGAAAGCACCTTTTGGAATAGACCGAGTGGCAGGAAAGTGGGAAATAGCTAGGCTACTTATTTTTCCGAAACCATAGGCTATACGATTTTCACTTGAAATCGTAGGCCTATTTCACTTATTTTATATAGGCTTATACTGGAGGCTATCACATATAGGCGAGTGCTGTAATTCAACAAGTGTGTGCTTTAACACGGAGTCGTACAGATTCCTCTTTCACAACTAGCCTATTTGTTTGAAAATAAGGATATAGGCTACATCTTGAGTTTTTTGGGGCATTGAAAGAACACAAATAATGGATTTCAGCATGTTAAATCAAAATAGCCTATACATGTAATTCATCTTCTGCAGCGTATAGGCCTAGGCTACTGTTAACACTTTTTTATAAGATATGCGTTCATAAAATATTAATAAGCTACACGAGTGAATCAATAATTGACGCCCATAGGTTAATTCAATCAACAGTAATTTTACAAAGAATTTAGACATGATGATAAAGAGGAAACTATCAATTTTCTTTTCATTTTGTTTCTATAAACATGAAATGCGTTTGAGTGCCGTGATAATTAGTGCCCATGTGTGTGTGTGCGTGTGTGTGTTATTTATTGTGCCTCTACATTTGGCTCTAAATCTTTATAGACTATCTCACTTATTCACAGTTAAAGCAAACTCTAGCATTCACTATACATTCCCTCAGGAATTCGAAAATGTACTTACTTCAAAAGCCTACAACATCCTAAATGTCTTAAGGTTTCTAAAGTGAAATGTTTGTGAGTCAGAGACTGACCGCAATATATAGGTCTATTCATAACAATCTTGGTCGAAATTAGGACGGGGAAGGCCTGCTGTGGGTCTGTGGGAATATAGCGTCAATAACAGGGCCGTGGGCGAACTGCCATATTAAATTGTATTGTTTCCTATACTGTGTCCATGAACACCATGGCCCAGCCCTAATCCTGCATTATGCTAGGCCTACATTAGCCTAGACCTGATGATCATTTATTTAAATTGGTTTGCGGTCTAGATTCATCCTTCAATAGTCAAGCAAGGGTTATGTAATATAACTATTAAACGTAAATGTGACTTGTATTGGTTCAATCTGTGTCAATAAATCATCGTTTCAAATAGCCTAAAACAGGGGTGTCAAACCCTGGTCCTCGAGGGCCGCTGTCCTGCATGTTTTAGATGTTTCCCTGATCCAGCTCACCTGATTCGAATGAATGGTCGTTATAACTACCCTTTTAATTGAATCAGGTGTGTTGGAGCAGGGAAACATCTAAAACATGCAGGACAGCGGCCCTCGAGGACCAGGGTTTGACACCCCTGGCCTAAAACGTTCAAATAAGGTTGTGATACGGAAGTTTGGGACAGGAGAATTTCGTGCTGTGAGGCTTTCAGTCCCTTATCCAAAACGTATAATGCTGTTAGAAATAAAAGCTATGTGTGTACTTAAAGAAATCGGAGTTAAGTAATATAAGTTTAAGTTCATATGATTCATTTAAATCGACCCTATGTCTTAAGTATCCATAGATTTAACCTACTTCGGATTTTCTTTATGATTAAAGTGGGCATGGCAGTAACATGCTAATTTAGTATTTCAGTGAGGTATGCTGTCCTATTAAATGCTGTCCTTACTTTACAGTTATGTGTTGGCTGGATAGTAAAGTTGTAATTAAGTGGTTGGTAGTTATGTTAGGTTGGGAGTTATGAGTTAACGCAGATGATTCTGTGTTGTAGGTGCATAACGTGACCTTTTGCTCCTTTAAGAGGCCACAGAAAATGTGACAGAGGGTGTTTTAGGGGATTCATAGAATTTAAATAAATAACTAATTAAAACATTATGACACTTACAGAAGCACTTATGGGGAAGACCTTGTAAATATACTTTGAAGTTCTATATGTTTAGGTTACTTGAGGGCACAAAAAACTGCCTGTATGCCAGCAACATGCAAATAAAGAAATTTCTCCCACACTGGGTGTAACAAAGCCTTAATTCATCCACCCTTAACACTGCATAGCACACAGCAGGGTTCCACAGCATGCCAACATCAGACAACGTCAGGGAAAGGTCATTTCTCTAGCTTTATTGTGAAACATACCAGAGTAAGCTGTGCCAACAGACAGGACCAGCTCCACCCAAAGCCCCACCTTTTCAGAAAACATCTTGCCTTTTGAACCAAGTGCATGGAAGTCATGTCAACAAAAGGACACATTGTCTTTTCTGAGATGCCAAATGTTATGCACTAACAGTATTATTGTAAGGTTTTGATGCAACAGGAATCTTACATTTGTATTGGACAGTACAGTATTGAGAATATATAGCTGTTTAGTATGGTCATTACCATGTATACGTTACAAATCCCAGATTTCTGTTATAGCAATCATACTGCTTTGCAGTCAGTGTGTAGTCATTGGCTTGCAGTCATTTTGACTCAAATCAAGGTTACATTCTAATTCTCTCCAAGGAAACACTATGACACTTTCATGTTTAGCAGCATTCATTTGTGATAATCAAGCTTGTGCTCATGAATTGTATGCTAATCTTAAAATCCTCATCATCTAGAAGAGGGATATTAAGAGATGAGTGTTCAAGAAGACCTGCAACCCTTAAGTAACCCTTGTGCTGAACTTTCATCAGTCACATGTATCTTTCAGATCAGAGTAAAGCTAACTTTGTGGCTGGCTGAGATGAATATATGTAAGTGTAACATTCTAACGTTAATAGGAAACTCAAATGCATATACAGTCAAATATTGGCTTTCTGGAATGATATAATCGATCTATAGCCTTAAAAAAAACTCACAATTTGTATTACCGGATTACTGTAAAAATATCAATCTGAATATGCATGGTAAATGTTAGTATTGATCGAAGAAACTCAGTCCGTCACAATTCATTGTTGAGAGGTAATTTACATAATGGTTACTACACATATGCCTTTCGCTAAGAAATAAAATAAACATTTATCTCACACTCAGTTAATTTGTTTCTGTATTGTCTTAAACCTTTAAGAATCAACTTTTAAAAGGGTCTTAAAAGTACTGGAGTACAAGTTAACAAGTACTTGAAACACAATGCAGTCATTGATGTTGTCATTAGTGGGTATAGAGTCAATATGGGTGCTAGATACTACAACCACATTTTACATTTGCATCGTCCATTAATTCCTCCTTCACTCCACAAACCAAACAACATAGTAGGCACCTGACTCAGACTGAATACACTGAACTAGATTATACTGAAAAGCATTAAGAGGGATGTAAAACTCAACCAAGAATGCAAATATAGTTAAGTGCTTTCAAACTGATCTTGGATCACTGTGATCATCAATTAACTACTTCAAGCCTACCTTTTATTTGGACCAAAATAGTTGCCATTATTAAGTATAAAATATCTATAAAACTTCATATATCTCAGGCTATAGGTTTGGTGGGTATTTTTGTAGCACCTTTATGAAACAACAGCAAAAGATATTCCATTACACCTGAAGTTCCATACAACAGACAATGGATCTTTATACTGGTAAATTATATCCACCTGAATGCAGTCACTCAAATTCATGAGGGCACTTTCTTGGCATTTCTACATCAGAGGAGTTACAGTATAAAGCATCATAAGAAACATATTGATTTGAAAGATAAATTATAAATTTTTCCATATATACAAAATGTTCATTCTTCTTTTTTTCTTCTTTTTTTAATTATTTGTACACATATTGACATGCCCCCCCAATTCCCTCAAGTACTCCGATGTTGTCCAAGAGCTATTTATACAGGAACATATTCCTTAAATGTGACCGTTAGACTGTTTGTAGTAACATCCGTGATGATAATATTTCCCATGAAAGGTGAAAATGTCAGGGCAGGCTCTGCCTTCGCCCTCTCAGAGATTCTGTCAGACTCCTCCCCCACAGTCAGTGAGGTCTTAACATCAGGCTCAGGTGCTGGTTCTAGCTCAGGTTGTTTCTTGGTCTTTGGACAACTAAGGTCCATGGGCTCGTCCTGACTAGTTGGGTCCGTAACCTCACATCCACTGCTCAGGCGTGGGCCACTGCAATGGAGGTCCATTGGCTTGTCCTGGGGCGGAGATAGTGCAGCACTGGGCATACTGAGACTCCTGGAGCTGAGAACCTTCTTACACACACTCCTGTCCACCACAGGCTCAGACAGCTTCCGTTTTCGGTCACTGGGGATCGAAGGGATCCGGATGTGGTCCACTGTCGTCCGTGTAGGGATGCTGGTGTCCATTGCCCATGGTGTTGGGGGAGACCTGGGAGTGAGCTGGAGGGGCAGGTCATCTGGTAAGTCCGCCTGACCCCTAGCTACTTCAGTGTTGTATTCCTCCGCTGTACTCGGAGAAGGTTTAGAGAAATGTCTGTCCTTTGGGCAGCATTTCTTCGGGTGTTCTGCAGCAGGGGGTGAACTGCCATTACAGATCTCTTTTGAGAGACTGTTGTCCTGGTGCAAGATTCCAGTTGTTTTGGATCTGTCCGAGGGGTAGTTCTCTAACTGCTTGGTGTTTTGTTGTTCTTCATCGCCTTCTGGGTCTTCTTGTTTACCCTTTGATGACTGAGCCTTGTTTCCATCCATGTATTTGCTCATGACTATGACGATGCGTCCGTTCTTGTTTTTGTTCTTGATTATCTTCATCTTGCTACTGAGGGCACTGGGTAGGGATGCCTCTTTGGGGCCAGGCTTTACGGCTAGTTCGCTCTCACCCTCACTGAGGCTGGACGGCGGTTTATTGGTCTCCACAACCAGGTCTTTGACTTTGCTCAGGCAGCCTGTGTCTTTGTCCCGCACCCATTTCTGCTGCAGTGCCGGGGGCAGGTTCCAACCAGGATTAGACGGTTTGCTGACTGCCTCTTGAACTTTGACCTCCTTGGGCCTGGTCGACTGGGCGTCATACATCTTGGGGTCAGGCTGGTAATGGTGATGCTTTTTGCTGTTGAGCTGGTAGAAGTACTTCTTCTTCCCATTGGCTACCTGGTCAGCGGGGACCTCCTGGCTGTTGGGCTGGTATTGGTGGTGCTTCTTGCTGTTCAGCTGATATTGCTGAGGCTGAGACCTCTGCATCTGGCCCAGGTCAGACTTGAGGCGGTTCTCTGCATCCTGGGATGTGTCCTCAAAACTGGCTGGGATACTGGATCTCCGGGCAAAAGATGGAACCTAAAAGAGACACAAAATAGGATAGGATATCATCATCACACGTTTTTATGGCCAAAACACATTTAAAAAGTATTGGAAATCTAGGTTTTTCAACTGAAAGATGTGAACTTTTATTACTCAAGTCTGGGTGGTTCAGGCATGGATGATCATTATTCAAATGGTCAGTGTGGAGTCAATAAATTCCTCTTGACAATAAACATATTCATGAGAAAACCTAAAAAAATGAGTGCAGAATGAGTAAATATGGCGTCAGGGTTAAATTGGGTTAAGAGACGTGTCAAACCGCATGTGTGTACTGACAGGGTGTTCTTGAAAGTTACAGAACTAGGCCTTCTCACTCACAAGAATGCTAGGATACCAGTCAAGAACCATTTGCGCACAAGCATACATGAACCCATGTCTCATACTTGAGGCCACAGGAAACTAATTTGTGTTTTTGGAACATATCATCTGTTGACCTCCATGCCCCTTCTCCCACCACAAACACATTTTACTTATAGTAAAGATAATGTGTTGTTATTATTTCCTTCAACACTAACATGAAATTAGGGCCCATTGGTAACATGGAAATTAAGTCTTGATTTACAAGGGACAATAAAACACGTTTTTACTACACTTAAAACGGTTCCAAAAAGGAAACTTAGATGTGCACATACAGCTGTTATCATAGACTAAAATGAAAGCACTGAAATGAAGGCACTGGAGCAATACTCTCATAACCCCAGGCAACAAACTGTGTTTCATGATGAGTGTGTAGAGCAGACCAGCTGGAGGACCCAATCTCTGTCTCCCCCTTAATGCAAATGTACTCAAAATAACCACAGCCATAATGAGAGTGTCTCAGAAAACACCTGACATAGGAGCCAGCTCTCGCCTTCTCTCTCTCTCCTCTCAATCTTTCTCTTTGGAGAATGCTAAATCAAGCTGGTTGCTTTCAGCATAATGTAAACAGCAGTAAATACAGCAGATGTTGGTGAATGAAGAGAACTGTTACCTGGACTAAAGGATGTTTTGGTTTTGGGCCCCGTTTGTGATACCCCATCATCTGCTCCTGTCTTTCTCTGTAAAGACAAAATCAATGTTAACTCTGTTGACAATCTGTGGTGTATTTTTTGTCAAACATCATCTTGAGCCAACACAAAAGATTAATATTGACTCTAACAAAAATACATATTTTATCAACTACATGCAAATGTAATCCATTGTAAAACCAAATGTAAGTCAAATCACATTGCTAGGACAATTGGTCTGACATTTCTGGTACGTTGAAGAAATGTGATCTAGTCAAGGTCGAAAGTGGAATTCTGATTAGGAAGACTAATGAAGGCCCAAGTGTGACCTGCTGCAAAGCATTATAGTCTTTCTTATTTGCATAGCTCTCTCCATGGTAATCGGCCTATTCCATATTCTCATTATGGGGAAAAAATTAGGGCTACAGCAGGGAGAATCTCTATCTCTTCAACATCCTCTTTCCTTGCAAACCCAAATGACATTTTATATGGTTGAAAAAGAAATGTTCAAATCCTAATTAGGGTCATGAGGGGTGTTTGAGATGCACAAATGTGTATGCAATTAAGAGGAAAAAGTCTTAATGTTTAACTGCGGATTTGATAGTGTGGTTATGCAATTAGTAACAATCAGGAACTAAATAACTCCACAAACACTATAGTGGGGGAGGGGTGTATTCATTACATCCTATTTAGGCCGGTCTTTATTGAAATATTTTCCAAGCTATAGCCTACCATAAGTAATTATTTGCTCATAACCTATGACCGGGTGACGCCGCAGACCGAGATCGACCATTGCTGCGCGTTCTAATGTAGGCTACCATTGCCTGCATGCCATCTGACAAAGGAGGCATTGAAACTAAAACTTTCTTAAATCATATCACATATGCGACTATGTATGATTTAACACGCGAGATGTACATGGTCGACCTCTGTTACAGAAGATTTGGCAATTACTGCCTCCCACATTGGCTCCCCTCCCCCAAACCGCGTTGAATCGAGCGGATTTCACCGCGTAGCATTCTGACACACGTGCAGGCAAGGCCGCGGGGGTCCGGTAATATTAGGCTGGCTACCGTTGCAGAAAGGCCGAACATTGGATGTCAATTAGTGTTTTCGGATAATGTGATAGCATTCCCTCCCCCGTGTATTTCGTCTCACTAGCCCAGTACCACTGCCCGAATGGTCGGTGGCCTACGCCCGTGGGATAGAACCAGTTGACCAGACACTATGCTCCGTCACATTATTGAGATATAACGACAGCAACATAGGCTGTGTTCATAGGCATGTGTTCATTTACACAATCAAGTCTGTGTGCCGTGATGTATTTCCTAAAGCCGAAAGCACGCTATATCCTCATAAGTATTATGTTGTAGTATGAGTAGTAAGCCTATGTTGCATTCATTCGGGTCTAATAACTTATTTTTAATAGGCAATTCATAGTTTTCAGTCGAAGTCAGTGTCATGACAATAGCTTAGGCCAAGCCTGTGCGGCTGTTCCATTACTGAATGCTGTTGTCTCAGAAGTAGCCTAAATGCAGCTAACTTTAAAATACTCTAATGTTAAACACTCCCAACTGACCATGGTCTCCCGACAGTAAACCCAGCATAAACCGTTAGGGAGTGGTTAACCATGTAGGTTTAATGTTTAATTATATGACTGCTTTTATTGCATGTTACAACAAACACGTATGGGACACAAAAGACTGATCATCTCACCATTATTCCAGCTCCCATGCCTATAATGCAGGCCTAACCTTGACACAAAACCCAGCAGTCGTCAACAAAATGCTGCAATTCAAACATCAGCCAACATATGCGCGTGTCAAATCCTTCCATGAGCATGTCTTTTGAATTATTACAAGCAGCATTCAAACACTTCCCCCGTGGGATATAGCCTGTGTGTGAGGGTATCCATAACAGTGCTGCTACACCGCCCCTCCTCCCATGACTATATAAGGTCATGGCTCAGCTCGAGGCTTCTAGGCCATGTACAAAGTCTGTCTCACCTGTTTTGGAAGGCGACGAGAAGACGCGGGTCAAGGATGTTTTCCTCCGGCTCCCATGTGTTGTATCTGCAGATACAAACAAATATGTCAATTGACCACGGTGGTAAAAGACAACTTACTGACACAACTGCTCAAAATGTGTGTTCATTGCTGTCCCCCTTTTCATTAATGTCGGTTAACGACGTGCTATTGCTATTCAAATGGTCTGATATGCATTATAGCCTACTAGGTTATGCGTTTTTATAATAACGCCCGTAGTTGTTGTAAACTAATGGATTATGTTGGTGATTTAGTGCATCTGGCTAAGGAAATCCATTCCAATACATGCGGATCTCGCGCATTCTACAGAAATTAAAGCCTGGTTATGTCTCAAGTCCTAGATATGATGTGTAGGAGTTACATTTGGAAAACAGATTCTTTGCACCTCCAATATTTTCGGTGCACCGAGTTACAGTCGGCCATTTTAGCACCACTGTCTCGTAAATTCGCTGGCAGTGCAGAAATAATTAAAACGGGATTACATGGCTGTGCCTACCCCCTTCCCTCGCATAAATTAGTGAAGGCATCCGTGGCTACACTGACACACACTCGCTCGCTTTAGCGCGCGCGTACCCATATCAGGCGAGAGGGATTTTTGAGAAAAACATACAGCCTACTGTAGGACTCCCACAGTGCAAAATCATAATCACATTCGAAATAACTGTATCTACTTACTTGGGAGACCACCCTCTCCACTTCACCAGATACTCTATTCTACCCTGTCGGAGAGAAAAATATATTGATGAGCCACTTGAAAACCAAATGAACATTAGCTGTAGCGCCGAAGGCTCTTCAAATCTGCATTGACGTTATGTTACCTTCCGAATGCGTTTCTTTTCTATGCCTTCAACCGCAAAGACGTGTTCTCCGGCTGCAGGTAGTTCCATTCTCGTTTGAATCCGGTTTCAGCGAACCGACACTGGAATATAGGAACAGTTGATGCCTTCGCTCCGTGCGTTCTCAAGGTTTAGTAGTTTTCCAGTTATACGCTATCAAACCAAACTGTATTCCCTCCTCCACTCCTCTCCCTTTTCACGCTAGCTCTCTCACTCTCTCCCTCTCTCCCTCTCTCCCTCTCTCTCTCTCTCTCTCTCTCTCTCTCTCTCTCTCTCTCTCTCTCTCTCTCTCTCTCTCTCTCTCACTCACTCTTTTCTCGCTCTTTCGGGGTCCTCACAGGCAATAAGCAGGACGATACTCACACCAGAGTAGCTGCGCTGCACTGTGCAGTAGCCTGCCACATGACGTCAGGACCATGAGGGGGAGGTGAAAGCTCGTAGAGGTTATCCTTTCTGCTCATGGTTTGAGAGCAAAGTTGGACTGCTAAATGGGGATATGAAAATAAAAATGCAATAGCGTATTCCTTACACATGAAACAAATAGGTTTAGTGCTCTGTAAGAAATGTTAGTTCTATTAAACTTTAGTCGACGAGTAGACCGTTTTTGGTTTAGGTTGCGAACCTTGAGTTTTACTATGACATACAGGTCTATGCAACATATGCTATGACATGGGCCTAGGCGTTTCGGCCTAAAATAGTAAGGCAATAACATCTTGGTGTTATGACAGGTGCAACTTATGTCTAATGCTGTCGGTTAAACTTTAGGGCCAAGTAAGCAAATCATCAAAACTCAAACTGCTATCACATTACAGATGTTTAAGTTAACGTCATTGGCCTATCGTCAATGTCTTATAATTGCCTATGCATATCTTAAATATTTGTCAAGGATTGATTCCCTTACGAAACTTTACAATTAATCCAAGAGTTAGACAATTCTGTGAAGCTGACAGTAGACCTTCAACATCGAGGCCTATCGTGGATTACCTTAGATATTTTAATTAATGAAATGCCTAACACTACAGACAGACCAATGTGACGATAGGCTAAGATTGAAAGACATTGAAAAACCTTATTTTTGTCTAACAAACACAATATTGCATTCAGAAAAAAACTAGACTATTGGGTTACTGCAAATATAGGTCACACTACACTCTCACTGAAACCAGTGTCATGTCCTCTGGACGTTTACAAATGCCATTTGAACATTGACAGATGCCAGAAAGCTATGTCCTACTCGTGATTTGCAACTTCATGGTAGGCCTACCCTTTCCAAAACCCATAACATTTAAAAAGTCAATGTCCACAATCATTAGGACTAACCAACTGTTCACGATAAATAGCCTTGACCTAAACGAATTTCATCAACTAGCCATAGCCTATACATTGTGGAAACCACCTTTCACAACGTCTATGACAATTATTTAATAAATAGATAGAAATTGCGTCTTCATCGATTCGGCCACTGCATTCGGAACAGGTGATCATTCTGATTTGCATGTCATTTTTATTAGCTGAGATGTGCATCAAAATCATTGTGTGTGTGTGTTGATTAAGTAGCCTATGGGTTTGACTCTTAAATGCATAATATGGCTGCAATCTAGAGGTTATGTAGCCTATGTTAAACCACAAAAAATATAATTCAGCCCTTCAAGGGTTAACAGATAAACCTTCATAGAGCGGCAACAGCCAGCCTATTGCAAACAAGCACGATACAGCGCTCCCCTTCCATATATGGTAATGGATTTAAAGGAGCGAAATTTCTCACCATTACTTTATCAATAACCACATCTCACTCGAGAAATACATAGCGGGTGACAATAAGATATTGCCTATTGTAAAACCAGTCGACGGTGGAAGCACGCACTGTGCAATTTTGTGTTTTTTTCATTTGTCCTTCAATTGCGGTCAGGGGGCGAATACGCCCTGCTTCCCTAGCAACAGCAGAAGGGTTGAGGGATATGGGAAGCTATAATCCAACTCTGGATGTTGCCAATATGAGCAAATGTCACAGGTAGAGCTCACGTTCCCCTCTTATATGCAAAAGTCTTTATTTGGAAAGCATCCTAAAAACAAATGCCTGTAACACAACTTGGCACGTAAAGTGTTACAATAGAATCACCTTTTCGGAAATGTCTTACATTTGTCGTTACTGGCTCTTACATGATCAGTCTGCATTTGTTCGATTGTGCCATATCATTAGTTAGTTAAGGGATTAAATTGTTCAGTAGAGACCAACCCTTTGTTGGCTATATCCAAACGCAACCCGAGTTCTGGATGTGCCAGCTTTTACTGGTAGGCTAATGCTGGTTAATGTTGAAGTAGATGGCTACATTTTGAATTACCATTCACGTTGTTGCAGCCGTCTAACTCAACACCATTCCTAAACCATTGGGATGCTAGCCTACAACTGAGTTGAAACGAACAATTTTGTCTCGAAGAAGGCCATATTAAACTGTCAGAACAAGGGACTTGTCGGTTCTACCCTGATTCCATCTTGTCGCGGCGGAATCTTTTAGGGGGTAACATTTAGGCCTATATCTAGCATAATAATAACACATGTACAAGTATTTTCAATGCATAAAGCTTCACTGAGTCATACCGGTTAAAGGTAAACCATGCATGGTGACAGTTGTGGATGTTTGTGACTTCATCACACAAGCCTGCTGTAGTTCCTCAGTGACAGAATACATATGCATTCATACCTAAGTGAAAGATTTGTTTCCCTGTTCTCGACCAACATGATTGTTGCGCTTTCACACTTTCTGTAGGGCCCAGATCTTCATGAGGTCTAATTATTATCGATAGGCAATTGGCTGTCCTCGGAATGGCTTGGAAAAAGAGTCATTATTATATTAAAACTGCTTCACAGCGTTCTATAGCCTATTGAACAATTGCAAAGTTGAAAGTTATGGCCAACTCGGTGATTGCTTGCTCTTTATCATAGGGCAAATAGCCAATTTCTCAATTGTATATTCAACAAAGACGGATTATTTTTCGGAAGTTGAAGTATGGCCTTTATTTATTATATTAGGACTCGAATTCTGTGTTTGTCATTGTTCCTCATAACACTTTAAATAAAGTAGACTCAAATCCTTTCATGTTTTTTTCAGGAGGATCAGACTTCAATGTGAGTTAAGAGAAAATGAGCCGAGTGAGAAACAGAGTTAAAAAGTCAACACAAAAAATACATTCTGCTATCTGTAGCTGATCAAGGTCAAATGTTGTTGCGGCTGTAGTTGTAATGTTGGCCTGGACAGAGGAAGCTACCTAGAATGAAAAGCCTTGGCCATCAAAGCCGAGGTCATCGTCACGAACAGGAACATTTATCATGGAGCTGATGGGAGGAACACTGCCGTCGCCACCAGAAAGTACTATTCATCATAAATGCGAACCCATAAATAGCCTACTTTATGTGCAGGTTTTAGTTTATTTATATGCAAAAAGTTAACGTTAAAACATTTAGCACAACGATCGCCCAGCAGGCCTAGGAGAAAGTGTTTAAGTAATGTAGGTGCGTGTAATCGTATGATTGTGAGCAATATACTCGTGCATGCCAAGAGCCGTGCAGGCCTTGGCTATGAGTGTACAAGCAAGCGAATCACGCTGTATGTGTAGGCCTATACACATGTTACTTTTGGCTATAGGCTGCATCTGAGTGCATGAATATGTTTGTGGGTAGGTGCACATATGTTTGTGTGTGTGTGTGTGTGGTGTTTCTGGCAGGGCCAGGGTCAGGCTAAGCTGTGATCTTTGATCCCCTCACCACAGGGATTCTGAGACAGTGAGGCCCTGTGTGAGATCTCAGAATCTAACCTTTACACAGCGGATCACCCACAACTCCCTCCCTCCCGCACTCCCATCCCTCACTCCCTCACGCATCCCTCCACTACAGCCCATCCCTCACGCTACGCACCGCACTCCCGACCCTCACGACAGTCACGCAAAAGCGCACTCCCTCCCTACAGAAACTCCCTCCCTACGTCCCTCCCTTCCCATCCCTGCCCTTCCTTCCTTTACTTCCGTCCTTCCTTCCTCCTCCCTCCTTCCTCCCTCCCTCCCTCCCTCCCTCCCTCCCTTTCACTCTCTTGTCTCTCTCTTCCCTCCCTCCCTCTCTCCTTCCCCCTTTATCTCTCTCTTTCTTTCTCTCATTATCTTTCTCCCGGGGGGAAGGGGGGTGAGAGAGGGTGCACCCACTGACAGTACCAAGAGTGCCAACTTGGGTAACAGAGGGGCGTTACTGACACAGTGTGTACTCTAGGAAATAAAGGAGTGCTAAGGGCATACTGAGAAGGGGATGAAAGTGGATGTAAGAAGGAGACAAGACGTAAAAAGAAGGAGGGAGAGATTTGAGAGAGAGAGAGAGAGAGAGAGAGAGAGAGAGAGAGAGAGAGAGAGAGATATCGAAGCGGTATCAGCGTGGTGGAGCCTTGCGTTGCCTGGTCAAGTGTCCGTCTGATTTACCCATCAAAAGAGAGATGGATGAAAAGGGGATTGGTTGGAGAGGGAGAGGGAGGGGAAGCATTACAAAAATGTTAAGAGGGCCCTACAGCTATTCTCACAGTGCCCAGTGGGGGGTTATTAAGACCCCCCCTCCCTCCAAACAGACTGATGTTGCAGGGTGACACACACAAAACACACATACACACACAAACCAACAGAATTACTTGGGGTGGGGGGCATCTTTCAGCAGGACATATATGCTGACAATATTACATTATGTTTATTTGGAAAGCCCTGTTGAATTGGATGGTTTATTATAGAGTAGGGTTCAGGGTGAAGTTTGAAGGTGCAGTTTGAATGCCTTGAATTTGTGTGCCTATTGTAGACATTCTGATCATTGTAGACAAGCCATTCATTTTTAGCATATTTGGCCATTTTCAAATATACGGCTCCTGGCACTCATGTCTTAAAACATTCATTTCTCTTTCCTTTGTTGGTTTCAGACAGATGTTTAATTATGATAATTGTAACAAATGAAGGCAATTAGGAAACCATTAATCCAGGGCCCACTGCAGGATTTTTTATGTGGTACGTTGTGTGACAGGGGAAGGGAGGGGGGGGAGCGGGGAGAGGAAGAGGAAATTCCTTCTCCAGTGTCATTGTCACGGTCATTGTTGTGGTGGTGCTGGCAGAGTTGGGGGGGGGGTGTGTGTGAACGGGGAGGGGGGTTCTCATCTAGGGAGAGGGGTGCCCCCACGAGGGTGGGCTCCCCCTCCTGCCTGCCGTCGTGTGGGGCACACGCCCCCCCTTCCACCTCACCTCTTCTACCCCCCCTAGCCAGGAGCCAAAGAGAGGGGTTTGAAGAGCTTGGAGGGCACGGGGTGGGGGTAAAAATGTATGAGGGAAGGGAGGGGGTGGCCTGCTAGTAGAGCCCCACGCTCCCAAAGGGCTAAGGGGCTGGAGGGGGGCTCTGTGGGTGGTGGTGGGTGGGGGCAGAGGGGGGTAGCTTGTGATGGTGTGCTGTGGAATCCTTCGGAATGCAGTCGGAGCACCAGTCCTGTCAATACTGTACTGAGCCTGACACTGTGCAGTCTGGGCCACGGTGTCTGAGAATGGACTATCTGTCTGGCATAGATTTCCCTGCCAGTGGTACATATTGTAGAACACAGCTTGTAAAACATCCTTATTAGGGTTATACAATGTAGGTCACAAATAGTTGCCAATAAAAACAGAATTGATGGTAAAATAAAAAATGTAAAACATACTTTTGTTACCTCTTTGTTAGGCAGACATGAGAATAACATCCGCTACAGTTTGCTTCACAGTGTTCATATCACCCACACTCTGACTTAGAAGCCTGGCCTAATAACATGCTAATGATGAGTGACATAGGCTCTTATCCTGAGTGTATAATATGGTACTTGTTTGCCTCCCCTCCCCCCCTCCCTCCCTACCGCCCTCCCCTCTCCCTCCATTGCTCCCTCCCACCTTCCATTGCTCCCACCCTCCATCGCTTGCCTCATCTCTGGGGAGAGCTTATTTGCCTGTTTTTAATTGCATTTTAATTTACAGAAGCCCTGGAGCTGTGTGACAAGAGCTGTCTTTTTGTCTTGCCGTAGCAAAAACACTGGCTGCTGATTTTCCTGCCGACCAAAACCTTCCCTCAACCCATGAACAACCACAATGCTCCAACTGCATCAACGTAAACACAAATAAACCAAGCAGCAGAATCAGACCCGGGTTCACTCCGTAAGTCAGCAGTGGTTTAAAAACAATCTAGTGTCTGGGGCAGAGAGAAGCGATAGAGAGAGTGAAAGGGGGATGTTAGAAGTCGATGATGTAGATGAAAAAGACCATCTCTCCATCTAAGTGTAATAAAGGGCGGTTGGATGGATGGAGTACAGACAGACGAGTTTAATGTGTCGACCCATCTATATGGAAATGCCGCCGCGCTGCCAACCACCCTGCTGGTTTTTTATAACTCATTTTGGATTTTGATTGGCTGCGCAGAGCAAAAAGGAGTTCAGAGGAGGGGTCGGGAGATAAGGCTTTTTTTTGGGGCAGAGAGGACAATAAGGATTTTCAGACTTGTATTAAATTTGGGGAGATAACCGAGGGGAGGGATAGAGCATTTGATGTGGGGTTTTTTTTATGTAAGAAAGACAATCACTTAGAAAGTGCCGTCCTCTGCAGTTTTAGATCCCCATGCAGAAACAAACAAAGGCATGCATGATTCTGTTCCTCTCTCTCTCTCTCTCTCTCTCTCTCTCTCTCTCTCTCTCTCTCTCTCTCTCTCTCTCTCTTTCTATATCCCTCTCTCTCTTTCCATCCCTCGATCAACTTGTCCGCTATGTTCCCATAGCTTCAAAAATCACATAACCTCTTCCTGTATTCTGTGCTCATACACATTGGCACACATGCACACGGACAGACACAGCAGACATTGCTACACGTACAGTAGCATTAGACTCCACTCTGCTCGTCTTCCATTCCAGTTCACCTGAAGCTGAAGGTCTAGGGCTTGCCTGTCAGCATTCATTCAGACTGTGGTGCTCATGTGTGCCTAAATCACTCATTGGCTTGACACAGCTACTGTATGTGCCTGCATGCGGACGGTGACATCAGTACGGTCACAATTCCACCAGGGAAGTCTATTACAGCCAGTATACAGTCTGCTCTCTCTTTCTCACACACACACAAACACACACTCAACACACTCTCTAAACCAGTGGCCTCACATGACCAGCCAATAACAATGCTAGGTATTTGACAGCGGGCTTTGTACCTGTAAAATGGTTTGATTCAGCAGAGCAGTAGATAAGGCAACCTTTTTGCTTTTGTAGGTATATCTGTGACATTCACACGCACACAGTGCGGGTGTGCGTTATCCTAAGTTTCTGTTCAATATTGTTTCTTTATGATATATCTCTCTTGTCTTTGTGTGATGGTTATTTAAAAGGAAGACTATAGATTTTTTCTCCCATTCAGCCTAATGGCAAATCAATACTCCCGTCTTCATGGGAGACCCTCTGCATTTCATACACCAGTGTAAAAGATGGGATAAACACAGACTCACGCAAACAAACACAAATGCAGAAACATTTATTTGTATCAAAGAACTCTTTCTCTCAAATTTATGAGGTTTGTTTTTCAATTCTTGATTTTGTGAACATAAATGTAAGATGTTCACCATTTTACACCCTTACTTTAGAATACTAGTAGGGTGGTTCTCGAAGGTTTGCCTATTGATCACCATCAGCAATGTATTGTCTAGAAGAGGGTGATTGTTCTGCAGGATTTAAAGATTATTGAGAAAACCAAAGAATGTTTCACAATGGAGAAAAGCCTCTACTCAGTGTATGAAACTGGTTCTGCTTGACATGATATAAATGTGTGAGTGAGTTCAGGTCTGTTAGCAAGTCTGTGATGTGAGTGTTTGTTTATCGTTTTTTCCTGCGGAGAATCCTGTCAACTCGTTGACGTCTGGCATTACTTTACAACTCAGAAACTTCCACTAAAAGGGGAGGAGTAGGAAAAGGCTGTAATCATGACTTATGGATTTCACAGGATTTTCCTGGCCAGGAATAAGGGAGTGAGACTGGAAACGACGAGGGAATGGACGAGAGCTCACCAAACCCACCACCGTAAGATAACTGAAGATGAATTTTCAGTCATTTATCAAAAGAATGGAGGCCTGAGGCTCTCTGTCTAAAGCACTAACAACTAACGATCCTTCAGTTGAGTCATCACACACATAGCCTACTGTGTGTGTAATATGGCCTCTGCCTTTGGTAGAGCTTTATCCTTTCTAACATAGCTTCCAGGTAGTGTAAGAAAAGACAGAGTTCTTCGTCGGCTGCTTGTGTTGTTTATTTACACTTCCCTCAACTTTTATTCATTTCATCTGTGACATACAAATTGTATATGTAGAACGTACAGCAGAAAATCAAGGACCAGAAGTGGCCTTTTCCAACAATAATTCAGTGGTCAAAGTCAAGGAATGGTTTGTCGTTTTTGATGTTTGGAGCAGTGTGTTCTATTTCAATGATGTGTATGTTAGAGTGTATACAGTACTCTTCATATTAAGCATTGTCCTCTGCCTCTTTACTCTGGAGAATGCTCTAAGCTTGACAATCGCCCAGTGTTGTCTCCCTGTGTCTACATCTAGAGCCCCCTCTCCTGGGGAGCTCTCTCACTAGACTCCCTGGTCTCGGACACTCTATTTGGACAGAGGCCCCTTTGTCTTGAGAAGGCCTGAGAAAACAGGCTATCTGATGCATTTTGAATTAGATTCTGAACATGATGTCTAAACACAGAGGAAACACACAGAATGACGGATAGAGAATTATATTCGCGCAGATTAAACGCAACCGTACAAAGGATTTTGGCCTGCAAAGCTGGACAACTGTACCTGACAAAGTCACATACCTTTATACTTAGCTAAATCTGATCTGAAGATACATTTACGAAAGGTGTGAATTTGCTATGGCATGATCTGCTGCTTTTCTTTCACACCACAAGCAGGGTGCCAATCACACCTTTGCAAATGCCCATACACACACACACACCCAACACACCAGATGTTGCCTGATATTTGTTGACTGGCTGTAAGTGGCTTGCAGGTCACATTAGAGATCTTCTACACAAACGCAGACACACATACACACACACACACATAGTTACACATGCACAGAGAGCAGATCTGTAGCCCACATCTTCCTGCTACAGCACGCATATGTGGTTTACAGCGGTGCTGAAACACTAGCAGATAGAGGAGCACATGTTTGTGGCTGAGCAAACAAGGGTCATTTTGCAGTACATTCGCAAGCCTATACTGTTGACAGTCTGGTAGTCTGAAACACAAAGACTCACAGTATAAACCAGCTAGTTCAGCCTCTCAGCCAGGCATGACCTCCACATTGTCTCTATAGTAACTGTGAAGAGGCAGTGTAAAGGAGCAGTGATGCTAGCATGTGGTGCAAAGATTCCAGAGAAAGGGTTGGATTGGAAAACCTCAAGCGCAATTGAAGAAAATCTAATTTCAAGCATTATATCACATACAGTAACCATTAATGTTTCTTTCGAATGATAATGTCACTGCTTTATCTTATTTTTTTAGTTTGTGTCTGACATTGATAAAGCAAACCTGCAGAGTTGGTGTTATCACAAAAGACCACTTAAAATCCATCTGGATTCTTCCACACTTTGTTTCTTTTAGAGAACCTCAATACATTTAAAGCACTAATTACTGTATAATTGCCACATACAGATCAGTATAGTTTTTTAAGTGAATGGTGAGTGAACAAAAGTGTTATTACTGAGTCATTCCGATGTAATTATAGAGTAATTGCTTGTGAAAGGCATGTAAATAGTAGACTGTTACATTGATGTAGTCATAAAATGATGCAATAAAACGGGAGCTGAGGTCCAGACTGATGACCCTTGCTTTTTCCAAGGTTATATTGACATCACTTAATTGTGGCTTTCTTTTTGGGGGGAATGTAATTATTGAGAGACAGAATGAGTTTGATTAAACACTCCCTGGTGTGTTATGTTCTGGGGTTGAATAACAGCCAACACTAACAAGGAAGCCGAATTGGCGATTCCGAACATTTCAAATTGAACAATTAATAATTGAATCTACATCTATTATTTTGGTTGAAATCAATGCCTTTGTATGATGAACATGACTATCACATTACGTATATGCAGCAGGTCTGTTTTGTCTTGTCTGCCAAAGGTTACATCGATATCGGACACATTACAAAGACAAAAGGTCGACAAGGCTCTTTTTCTCGCATAAAACCGTGAAAACACAAAGCCCCTATCGTGAAGCATAAAAATCCACTCAAGGAGAGAATTTATCGGCACACACCCTAGCCAGCACCCAGAGACTAAAGGAGAAGAAGGTGTGTATGCGTAGAGCCCATTAAAATGCACTACGGAAAATGAGATTTGGGGAATGCCTGTGAAAAACCATGCGTGTAATCATCCCTATTCCTCTCCCAGTTTATCTGTGGCGAGGAGGAGGCTTTGGTTCTGCGCCTCGCGTGCCCTCAACCTCCCCCGTGTACCCCGTATTAATATTCATGGTTATTCTGTGTCTGTTGCCGCCTGTGGCCGATTGAGTTTCTTTACGCGGAATATTCCAGACTCTTCAGTGACTGTTATTAGAATTTAGACTACGGGTCTGGGTGGCTATTGTTAATATACGCGTTGTAATGTGTCAGACTGTATCATTTATTATAGCCAATCACAGACTTTATAAATCATTTTCGATTGGGAATGTACATAGGCCTACGTGTTGGTTTAAAACGCCAAAGACCCCCCCTGTGGGCATAATCAGTAGTCGACCCTGTGAAGTGTTGCACGGTGTGACCTTGAATACACAAACTACTACAAAATACAATTATATATCAGGCTTGTTGTGGGAAACATGAGTCATGTGGAAAAACAGACCGAGACCGAGACAGAGAGAGAGAGAGAAAGAGAGAGAGAGAGAGAGAGAGAGGGGGGGGGGAGAGAGAGAGAGGTAGAGAGAGAGGCTAAACCGGTTTCCGTAAATGCCTTGGTTTCCAATGAATTTCATGAATGGTCAGGTGTAGGGTTGATTGGACAGATGGGAAGAGACAAGAGAAAGGCAGAAGCAGTGTCAGAAATAGAGAGAGAGAGAGATGAGTCATTGTCTACTGAGTGGCCTTAATGACTGTGCACGGGGAGTTATAAAGCCAATTCTGGCTCTCTCAACAACAAAACTCCCCACCATCCACAACAATCTCTTCTCCTCACACTCTCTTTCTTATTTTTGACACTTATTTTCCTCCTCTAATGCGTTGTTCACTTCACAAGACAAGTTTCAAACCTTTCTCCCTTTTCCCTCCCTGCCTCCTCACTTCTTTTCCCTTCAAGCTCTCTCTATTCATTAGAGGAGGGGAACAAGTGAAATGGAGGGGGAGCAAGCCAGATGCGTTGGCCTACATATGTAGAAGGCCAGCTGTCAGCTTACAGTGTGCTGTGCTGTTGTGGTCTGCTGTGGCCCACACACAGGGAAACCACAGTAGACTGACAGTCTCACAGAACTCTTCCTGGTATCTACTGAAGCATCAAGACTCTATCCCTCAGCTAAGCTTGCACGGTTCTTCTCACTCGGTTAGGACATTATGTGTGTGTTGTCTGTTTGTGAAAGGCTGTGCTGATGCTGTTACTTGGTCATGTTTGGATGTCTTTTTTGTTGCACATAAAGGTTAGACTGCAAAGCCAAGCCCACACACAAGCATGCACAGAATGCATATCTACATAAAAACGCGTGCCTGCATACAAACACAAACATTAAACCGCATACTCTCTTGCTTGCGTGGGTGCGCGACACACACACACACACACACACACACACACACACACACACACACACACACACACACACACACACACACAGGAGACACACACAAGCACACACTCAGCCTCTCTCTCCTTCTCTAACAAGCTTCATCTTTCACATGCAAATCAGTCTTTAATCTGAGTGCTCTAATAGACAACCATGGCAACAGAGACAGCCCTAATGAGGCAGAGGCTCAGGTTAAGAGCTGCCTGCATGTTACCACCACTCACATTCAAACAACAGTCCACACACACACATACTCTCACGCACAGACACATGCACACACTCACATACACACACACACATGCACACGTACACAGGCACACACACACACACATGCATACATATTCCTACCAAAGTATGTGAGAAACTGCACACACACGAAACCTGACTTTATGTGAGGATGTCAATAGAAGCATCAAGTCCTCAGCCAAATGCATTCTAATGTCTTAGTGGGAGTCTATATTCAGTCTGATTCTAATTTACAGCCATGTTAAAGCCATTAGGCAGACACGTGCATGAGCACAGTCAGACAGACAACCATTATCTGGATCACACTGCAGTCTGTAACCTCAAACACCTACACACACACACACTGGCGTGTTACAATGATTAGTTGACAATTCTATAGAGGTTGGGGGTGTTACATTAGAAAATTACAGAAATGTAAAGAAACAAAGATGTAAATTCTATTTATAAACAATACTTACAATAATAACCTATAACTATATTTGTTGGCATATACGTTGTGCAGAGTGCAGTTAAGTTTGAATCCCAATAATTCACTTCTGAGGCACCTGTCCTAAATCAGCAATAAAGTTGGATTAAATTGAATGACTGCAGTGTATTGAGTTGCAAGCCCTTATGGGAGGGGCATCCATTAGTCACAAACCACCGATGTGAATGACTAAGATACACAACAAATCAACTGTTCAGGATGTCCTGTGTACACTGTTTGAGAGTATGCTACAATCATATGGTTTTGAGAGAGGTGAGAGATGATTGTTAGTCAGATGTCAGATGTCACTGATAGTTCAACAACTGACAAAGACACACTTCTTCCGTTTCAAGATAGGCGTCGTTCTGTCATGGAGAAGCACATACAGTACACACGCTCAACCTCTGAATGAGGCACATCGTTATTGTTGTTGATTCCAAGCAATCAACACCTGACATCAATTGCTGTGTGTAATTGTGTGTATTTGTATGCATACAGGTTTGCAGTAAGGATTAAAAGGGGTTTTACTCTAAAATAATAGTCTGGAAGTTGCCAGCAGACAAAGGTTGGTATTAATCGTATTATATTTGACCATGTATGAGAGTATGACATTAAATGAGCATTCACATGATTTAATGCATTTGAAACATATATTTTTTTTTACTGAAGAACAAGTAATCACTGTATGTTCTTCTTTTTCTTTCTTTCTTTCTTTCTTTCTTTCTTTTTTCTTTTTTTCTTTCTTTCTTTCTCTCTCTCTCTCTCTCTCTCTCTCTCTCTCTCCCATCTTCTCCTTCTTCACCAATCTTCTTTAACATATACCATCTGTTGGCAACAAGTAAATCTCACAAGATTGATCAATCAAAACAAAATCAATAAAATGTTGACTATCAATCATTCAATCAATTACATTTTTGGAATGCATCAATACATCTATGCAAATCTCCATGGTAAACAATAAAGCTCTCTTGAAACAAATGAAAGAGACATTCCACGGTGGTGAGGGGGAGGGGGGGGGTAGAGGCAGAGTGGAGAAATGAAATATGATGGGATAATCACAGACCCTGGATTCTTCCTGACGGCCGTCAGGTCGGAATGCTGTGAGGTGGAATGTGGAACCCGGAGCATCAAAACAACGTTTCACAGACGAACATGGAACAAGACATCAGAGGCAGGCTTGCTGAGGTAAGGTGAGGCCAGAGGCTGGGGAGAGAAGAGAGAGAATATTGGGAGGAGGAAAAGAGGAAGAATTGACAAGAAGAGTAAGGCTTTGGAGATGAATGATTGAATTGAATGGCAATTTAGGAATATTTGTGATCTTCATCAAGTCTTTGACTTTCCAGTGTTCCACAATGCATGAGAATATCTAGCCTCTGAATGATGTGAAAACCGAAAGAACAGAACACATTTAAATTGTATTGAGCCAAGCACATAATCCTGCATCATGATCATGGCGTATATTCTATGAAATGGAATACGCATGAGAAGCTTTTTCAGAAGATTCACATCCCCATATCATCCAAAACCCATTCGAAAAGGGCTTTAGTGCAATAATCTCTCATTCACCTCCCGTTACAAGCCCCTAAAAAACCCCTGCCCACCGCACGGTCCAACTCCACCCTGTCCATACATTCTGTCTAAACAGTGTAAGGCTCCCATCTGGATGAACGTTGAGGAAGAAAAGATGCGTGAAAAGATGCATGAGCTCCACAGCACAATGCACAATTCAGAGGTGTGAAAATCTCCCCTTTAATCCAGGAATCAGCCCTGTGGAGAGAGGGATTTGAGGGTGGTGGCTGGGGAAGGGGAGCGGGGGGAGGGAGCTCCATGTCCCTCTGATACGCTGCTGTGGCTGCTGGGGGGAGACAGCGGTGATGCTCTCGCCGTCGTCAGGAAATCAACCGGTCGCCGGGTTGCCGTTACTATGTAACAGCATGACGACTGCACACGCAGCTGCTGACCAACATGGAACATACTTCCACACGATGACTGGTGTTCTGTGGAGCAGTGGAGCTCCAGGAGTGAAACTCCCTTATCGTCAGGTCTATTCATTTCAGGCCATGGTACAAGACCGCATGTGGATGAATTTGAAATCGTCCATGTGTTAGCTGCTAAGAAAGGGGTGGCTATGATGCCTGGGTTACCGACGACGACACAAAACTTTTCGCGTCACACAGAACAATTGTACATTTTGAAGAGCTCAAATGACACGGCACAACAATGACAATTCACAGTTCATCACTTTGATTGTGCCGTGAACGTGCACGCTCTGCTGGGTATGGCTAGGAGCCGGTGCAGCTGCTGATGGGGGCTTACCGTGATAGGAGGGAGGTGTCTGACAGGGAGGTTAGCATGGTTGCTGTAAGAGCTGCTCTGTGCTATTCATAGACCTTACCGATTACAGGTTCATCCCCTCGAGAACGCGCAGGGGAGGAGAGGGAATGATAGAGGGAGAAAGAGAGTAGGTGATGGGAAGGGTGGGAGGGGGAAGAGATGGAGCGATGGCAAGATGAAGGGAGACAGGGGAGGGGGTAGGAGTGGGAAGGTGATGGTGTACGGAAAACGGGGAGAAGGGTAAGAAGAGGGTGATTATACTGAAGAAAAGAAGAGATGGAGGGGAAGGAGTAATAGATGGAGGAGAGGTGCGTAAGGAAGAGAATCTGAGGGGATCATCCATCCACCCACACACACAAACACACGTGAATACACTTTGCAGACTTACAGTGCATCCATATTAAATATTCTATAGGGACACATCTCTGAGACACTCCAGTGCCTCTACTGAGGAACTCACAAGACGAGACCGGCAGAGAGACAAACATAAGATAGGACAGAGACACTAGCGGTATGTACTTGTGCGAGCTCGTGTGATTGACTGGTGTGATGCTTTGGCCTTCAGCCCTCAGTTTGTGGTCCAAGCCTTCTCTCAGAGGCCAGGTGTCACCAGGATCAAAGGAATATGACACACATGGGATTCACAAGCCACAATGGGAGAAAATGGTGAGGGGTGGTTCTATTAGACTCTGTCTGTCTGCCTGCCAGCCTGTCTGCCCATCTGTCTTCCAGACTGCCTGGCTACCTGTCTCTCTATCTGCCTGCCTGTCTGTCTATCTGCCTGTCTGTCTCTCTGCCTGACTGTCTCTCTGCCTGTCTGCCCATCTGCCTGACTTTCAACCCATTCCATCCATCTCTGACCATGCTGTGGGTTCTGTTGGCATCCGGGGCAGATGACGTTCTAGTGCCAGAGCCCTCAGCCTCCACAGCCAGCAAGCTTGCCAAGCGGTCCAGGACAACAAATGGAGCGAAAGAAAGACACAACCGACTTTAATTTAGCTCCAACAGCTGCATTCCTTATCGAATTCAAGTTTGTAGCTGCCCAACACAAATCTCTGTGCAACAGACACCCGCTCCAAATTGAAAGTCTCTCTGATCCCCTTTTCATGGATGGCCTCTTGGTCTTCATCCAGGTGTTCTGACACCACGCACTTTACTCTCACTGTACACACTGTAAACACTGTTTGCACTGCACAGACTGTAGACACATTACACACATTCACACGCAACTCAGGGAAATATTTGTGACACATACCAGCTCTATATTTTCTCTCTCTCTGTCTTCCTCTCTCTCTCTCTCTCTTTCCTCTTTACCTTCCTCCCTCCCTCCCTCCCTCTCTTCCTCCCTCCCTCCCTCCCTCACACACACACTCACAGCTCCTCTTCGTCTCGTCTTGACCCAGACCGTCTGTGTACCAGCTCTGTGGTCCTGCCAGATTCCTTCCAGGCTAGGAATGCCGCAAGAGGCCCTTGTACAGCTGCAATTAACATGTCGACAGGGGCTGCGCCCACACCTAGGCCAGGAGCTTAATGACAGCATATTCATGAAAGGCAAATATTTGCGCAGAAAAGCTGTTTCCCGGCGACCGGAGAGCGATTCGCGAGAGGCGAGGGCAAGATAATTGAAAGGCACCGTGGGTGTACGAAGAAAAGAGAGAGAGGAAGGAAGGGAAATGAAGAGGATGGAGAGATAAATGGATGGAGGGCTTGGCTTTGAATAGGCTGCTTGAGAGTATTCCGTAAGGGGTTTGTAATAGTGGGAGATTATCACGACTGTTTGGTCTGCTGCAACACAATGACGGAGAGAGAGAGAGAGACAGAGTTGACAGAGATAGAGGGTAGGACGAAGGGAAGGAGATACAAAAGCAAAGTCGAAAGCAAACGGATAATTGAAAAAGCAAGTCAGACAGAAAAAAGAGGGATGAGTAGAAAAGAAATCATAATAATACAGCCACCCGGACGGGGAGAGAATGATCCTGAACGGAGAGATCACAGATTCTCAGAGAGAAAGAGACGACGGGAAGCTGATCGTTCTCCAAAAGAAGCAGACTGCTTGACGTCCTCTATTTCCCCAAAGAACATCCCTCCCTGCTGCTTCCCCTGACTGAGCTACACACAGACACACACACACACACATCCCTCTGTGTGGGGGAGGGGAGCTCCACAGAATGAGAGAGATATGAAGGTGGAGAGGAAGGAGGGAGAGAATAGAGCAGGAGGACGAGGAAAGGGAATGAGTGGGGATGGGAAAGGAGAGAGTGAAGAAACCAGAAATAGAGAGGGAGAGATAAAGGGGACTGGGAGAACGATGTGTGCACGGCTGTGTCGAAATGGTCGCTCCACACCTGCTCCACGATACTCATACATCACCCCACCTGACTCAGCATCTACTCCTCTACACACACACACACACCGTTTTTATCTCTCCAGCACATGCGCACATACAGCACCTCCCCCCACCTCAAGCCAAACACACCATAAAGAGAAACAAATTCCAACCAAATCTCCCTTGCAGAAAAATGTGATGGGATTCAGGGTTAGCAACACAAAACAAGCACACACGGGTGCAAAGGCGCGCACACACACACGCACACACACAGACAGACTAACACATAAAAACCCAAACATAAAACCAGACAGCTGGAGCTATCAAACCCAAAGCCTGAGAGTGGCTTCCTCAGATGGGCACTGAGATGTGGGCTTTACACCACATTCTGCCAGAAAGCACTGCTGGTGCTGGGAAAGAGACATCACATTCAGAACAGGCTGACTGCCTTATAAGGGCAGTGCTCTCTCTCTGTCTACGAAAAGAGGGGGAAGGGAGACAGAAAAGGGGGAAGGGGGAGGAAGAGGAGAAAGAGGGGGAGGGAGACTGGTTTCAATTATGTGTGACAAAGACCAAATTAGACACCTGGCAATCTCAATATGGCCGCACTCCTCTGCATTAATCCCAAAGATGCCGTTGAAGATACGTGATGGCGAAGAATTTAAGTATGTTAAGAATGCCTGTGTTGGAGATTTAGGTATTCATTCCGACTGTGCATTGTGTCGTCAATGACACAAACATTTATCAGGTGGAGACATTATTGTTTTAGATAAAATTCCCGACATGCACGAAACGATATTGCCGACATAGCCTGCATTCCCCTGTGCCGTGTGTTTGGGGTGCTGAAGCAAATTGATCGGTGAGTCAGCCCACAGGAAACTGCTTTCAGGGCCACACCGAGACTTTCCTCTCATTGACAAGGTTCGATACCAGTCAATACCAGCTGATTGTAAGGGTGGAGGAGACTGGCTAAGGAGTCTGGCTCATGTGGCTGGGCATGCACCAGTACACGTGTATGGAGAGAGAGAGACACACACACACACATTATGTTTACAATAAAGGAGGAGTAAATGATGGAGGAAATGCTGGTGGTTAAGGATCCACCTGTTATCTAGAATTGGTTTCACAGTGAACTTAACACACTGGAAAAGAGAATCTACCTTTACTTCAGGACATATGACATGTATATATCATAATCCTCTCAAATCTGACTTGTCCAGTGAATTATGATCAATTAAATGTTAATCAAAATGACATCTCAGTCTTCTCCTCACAACCTATGGACGCAACGTCTACAAACGAGGATGGAAAAATCAACTCTCCGCTGTACTGTGTGTGTGTGTGTGTTTTGATCCAGCCCTTTTTCCATCTCCATGTAAGGTCCTGCCTGGCCGGCCGGCCGGCTGGCTGCAGAGGCGCGAGGTGGCCACAGTCCCAGGCTGCTCTGCTCCCGCTCACGTCTGTCCATGTAATCCATTGAGCTGCTAAAGAAAGAGCGCTGACGGTGCCCTTTTCCCCATTTCTAATCCAAGGGCTGTGAGTCTGGGAGAATAATCCAGGATTAAAGAGCTCCTCCCAGTGGAGAAGGAAGAGGGGGTCTTGGAGGGGAGCGATGGAGGGAGAGAGAGAGAGAGCGGGGGAGGGTCGGGGTACACAGCTGCGCCTCGGGCACCAGCTTTCACACCGGCGGTGTGCGACAAGGAGACAATCCAATAACGCAGACAAATACAGTCTGATGAGGCCTAAATGGCACAGGCCCACCCCACTCGCCCTCAGGCCATGTCAACCACTTACAAGGGAGACGTATTGTTACTGAGAGGGATATTCGTCGGATGATGGGCATTACAGCCTTTAAGCTGAAATGAGAAAGGCTTTTGATTGTGAGATTCAAAGAAGTCAGCCTCCAACGATGTATTGTCCAATCTTTGACGGTTGTAAATGTTTCTTTTGGTCTATGACAACGGCCATTTTGAGGAGGAATAGTCAGCAGTCCTGTCAGCTCTGAGTTCTGAGGTGGGCTCACATAGATCCTTTTTTGGGGGGGGGCTGTAAGTGGCTTTTCTTAAATCTCATGTTTTGTGTCAGCTGACACTGAACAGAAAACAAACTGGAAAACAAGGCTGTGACAAATCACCTGTTTAATGTCAACCCTCTTTTCCGAAGTTGTGGTCATCATCATGTGACGAGCGCATGGTGTGTCAATACCACAGGCTTTCCAGGAATGGAGGAACTGCACAGTCAGAGCTGCAAGAACTGAGTTGTTAAAGGGGATAAACATGAAGACTTTCTTGATTTCCATTGATGTGTTTGGGAAGAGAAATGGATGACTCTTGTCACATTAGTCATCATACCATAATTGTTCTGACATTCTAAACATATTTTCAATAATGTCTATGTACTCATTTTTGAATGCGATGTAGTTTGCCAACACTCAAAGCTAGACGTAAAAAATGTTTACTGTGTCACATGCGTCAAGTTGTCCCCCACGGCCCCCCCCCGGCCCTATCACCTGCCACCTTAATGACATGCTAGCACACATGGGACATGAACTTGCGTCATCAACCATGTCCCATGGTTCAGGTGTTCCTGGGGATAGAGGCTTTGTCTCACTGTGACCAGTTTACATCATCTGTATTTAACATCTATGTTGCGTTGGGATACAAATCAGTCTTTAAAATACAGGATTTTCAGTTTTTTACTTTATTATCTAAAAAAACAATGAAATGATACTGGATATATATTACGGTATAAAAGCAGTCAACAATGCATGTGTGCGTTTGTGTTTTGAAAAATTACTGTAGATACACAAACAGTGAAGGGCTTACAGATTCATAATAAGAGAGGAACAGTGTACATATGTATATCACCATAGCAACAGAGTTATCGTGCATTACATCAAAAATCATTTCAATATATTTCAATACAACTTTATTGATAGTTCCCCAAGGGACAATGTGCTCTGGACAGACCATCAAAACTGGGATTAGTTCCGCTGGTTTCCCTCAGTCTTGACCAATCTCGGATGAACACAGAGAAAGCACACCCCAGTTCAGATGTATGATGGTAGTGTGAACTCACCAAATATTGTGGTGCAAGATGTAGGCTAGATTTTATTCATAAAATTAAGTGCAAGACCAGCAAACGTAAACATATATTTAGCCAGATTGGCACAACCTCAGTGGTAGTACCAGCTGTTCCTTTTTAATATATTTGTATTTCCATCGTTGCTTTTACACAATGACATGTTTTACTTTGTCTAAAACATGTTTAGTAACTGTGGAAGGGAACCGCATATTATTTTTGACACGTTTACATTGTGTCAATACACACAATAGGGTCAGGGTCCGTGGAGTATTTTCACATTTTTGCACATTTTGCTTGGATAAGTTAACCTTTTAGCATTCATGTGCTTTAAAGTAAACGGGAATTTAGTTTGAAGAGTTTCATCATTAACAAACTGAGTCAATGTTTAGTTTAGAACGTTTTTCTGAATTCAATTTAGGTGGCTGTGAGTTGTGAAAAGCTAGCTCAAACACAAAGGGAAATCTTGGCTTTTATATCAAAGATGTTTTCATATAACACAAAGAGATTTTCACTGTGGGGAAAAAGATTAGCATGTTTTCAATCTATTTTAAATTCCATAAAAGCGTTTTGATTAGCATCTTACAAAAATAAATACTGTGTCTTAGCTATTCACTTCCGTTCTTGCACATGCACACAGACACAAACACACAAACAAATCAGCCTCACATGCACTTGCATGTCCACACACACAAACACACACACAAAAAAGCCTCCTTAAACTTGAAAGATGTGTTGGATTGGTTTACACACAACCCTTTTGCACAAAGCAAATGCCAGATGACACAGAAATCAGGAGTGCGATTGAAGCCTGTTGTTTAAAATCTCAGGGTCTTCTTTACACTACAACAGTGGAGATGTCTACTGGTGTAACTCTGAACTACAGTAAACCTTTTCCCCTTGTCAAACTGCCTGGAAAACAAAACTGTGCAGTCATCATTTGCCAACTGAGTGAATTCCTTTCCTAATGCTGTTACAAACCCAGAGATGCTTCTCATACTTACGTCAATGAGGCTGTCAGATACACACTAAACAAAGCCAAAACCCCTATGGTGAAGAACAACATAGATTATGTGGCCAATTCTAAAAGGAGAGACAGATGCAATAATGGATGAATCGGTATGTTCATAATGAATTGGTGTTCCATAACCAAATCGCAGTTTAAACTCAAACTATTTGCCTTTAGATTGATATTGCTGTGTTCTATAACAAAAGATGTGTACAGTTGATGAGAAATACAACAAATGAATGTGGCTTTGTGGTAACCTGTTTGTAACAAACATTGTGTCCATTTTTGTAATTTATGAAATCAGTGTCGGAAACAACATCTGAAGATCTAGAATATTTCCAACACAATGAATAAGAACAATATTAGTGTATGAAAGAGACAAAATCCTCAAGCATCTGTTGGCTTAGTTTACTCGCAAAACAACCCCAAATAACGCGACACAACTATTTATTTCACAAGTATTAGTCAAGCATCATCTAGTTTAACATAGTCAGTAATCCAAAACCATTTCTCATACACAGCAAGCCACCAGTGAATTGGTTAGTGTAGCATTCCCCATTAACAGTTACTGTGTAGACAGTCAGTGACAGTGTCAGGTCCATTAACACCTACTCAGTCCAGTGCCCAGCACCTTCCATAAACAGCCCAGCCGGGGGTCCCCCCTAATGGGCTGAGCTCATTCTCAGCCCAGCCTGCTCCAGGTGTGGAAGTCTGGCCCCATAATTGATAATTAAGGGTCTATAACCCAGCAGTCACAGGACAAGGGAGGGCCTAGGCCCCACACTGTCACTCACAGAGAAGAAAAGAGAAAGGGGGAGGAGAAGAGGAAAGGAGGGGCAAGGGGGGGGGCTGCAGGGGAGGAGAAATTGGTTGTTACTCAACTACACTAGGCACAACCAGGCACTTAACCAGATCAGAATTAAACATACGGAACATATTTTTTTGTAATTGTATTTATGGAAGTTTGTCTGTTAGGGTTTAATATAAGGATATCTTTTTCAAGCTGATATAGGATTGTGTGAAGCTGACAACTGATGCACACAGACACCTTTACCCACGTATAGAGTGTTTTGTTTGAGTGTGAAGGTATTGATTGTATGCCGTCTGAACATGGTGGGGGTGTTTGTTGCCTCGGCGATGCCGGTTGGTTGGGGCTTCCACCCACGTTGGAGATAGAGCCTTCACAGTTACACCTCAGATCTTATCAATTATAGAGCTGCAAACTGCTTTCCAAACCCCTCTTTCCTTCTCACACACACTCCACTTTGTCCTGTGTCTCTGTGCATTTAGGCAAAGTAGCTCACAGTGAGCAGTAACCGTGTCAATACATCAGGTGAAGATCTTTGCTAAAAGTGAAAATATAACAATATTCTATTATTCTATTGGTCTGCTCACTTCCCATTCTGCAAATGACTACACTTCAAATGCCCTTTCACAACTACGTTTCTTTGCGTTACTGTAGTAAGCGGCAGAGTCTCAGTGGACACACATGGCTTAGAAAGGAGTAATGGGAAGTGGCATTTTATTCATTTATGTATTTATTGTCATTTTTCCTTTATCTTGTTTTCTACTCTTGAAATGCATTAGCTCAGAGAGGGGCTATCAATCTGTGGCTAATGGCCTGTAATTGCAGTCATGCACATGCACACACAGGCACACGCACACAGGCACACACACACACACATTATCAGAGGCAAAGAGGCAGGGTCCAGATGGCCAGGATAGAGTTATGTCCATCAGACTTGGCTCCTGTGGTTGTTAAATTAGTACATCATTGTTCTCAAAACAATCGACATCACTTTCAGACCAATCACTTAATTTTCAATGGACTGATATAGGTAACTTTCAACTCATTGTTATTCATTACTGAAATGGTTACAATAAAATCCCTCAACAATAGCACCTGAACTGACGCATACACAAATAAAGAGGATATTTCGCCAACCTGGCAACCAAGTGTTTCTTTAGCTCTTGAAAACAATAGCCACCTGATGATGTGTCTGATGCCATCTCCACAGCTGACCCTGACAGTTGGTTAAATCACCAGCGTGTGCATGCGTCCTCAAACAGTACTAGGAACCCACAGCAAACAGCAACGAGGAGATTAGACTGAGGAGCGTTTAGGGTTGAACTCGAGGAACGGCACCTGCTGTTAGCTCCCAGCGTCGGCAGCAGGCGTCTCTGACAGACACTTCAGCTGCCTGCTCAGAGAGGTCTCGTCCCCAGGCTTCCCCCTCAAGACCAGTCAGTCTCATCATGTCAGAACCACAGACCTTACATTGACATGTTAGACACTGTTGAAACCTCTCTTAGACAGAGAAGGATCATTGTTGTGAAAGTGCATTTCCAGCTAAGTAACATTAAGTGTCATAGTAGAAAAGTGTCCAGAAGATCCTCCTGAATGTACACTAACAGCACAGTGAGCAGGGACTTGACATGAGCAACCACCATTTGAACACCAGCATGTGAGGTAATATTCACCAAAACAGAAGCCATCGATGTAAACAAACCAATGAAGGACTTGGGTGTACATTATCAGCATGCCTTCTAACACAAACGCTCTACATTCGTCTCTACACAACTACCAGTTTGCCTCCCAAAGAGAGTCAAATCATCTAAGCCTTGCAATCACATCCAGCAGGCAGCTCCACCGAATGACTAATGGGTATAGGAGACAGTTTATGCTATTTCCACAGACACTGCATGTTGACGGTGAGAGCAAGGGGCAGCTTTGAGATCCTAATGTTCCCATTTAGCATCAATTTGAAGACAAATTTCCACCAGTGGCGCGCCAATAAAATGTGTCCCTTCCCTTCCCCACCCATTCAGTCTCTCCCAGGGGTCATCGCAAAGCGGTGCCATCCTTAACCGTGACTAGATAATACACAAGATGCGGCATACAGATCACAGCCTGTCCCCAGCTCAGCTCAAGCCTGTAAATTACCAAAAGAGAAAGCCTCATTGTCAACCTCTCTCTAATACCTCTTCCCCCCCTCCCTCTCTCTCGAGCTGTCTCTCTCTCCCTCTCTGGATGATAGGTGGTAAGGATAAAGAGATGGGCCTGGGTGGGGTGAGGGCTACTTGGATTGCACTTCAACTCAACCAGATGTTAAATGGTTGCTACAGTTAATACACTGCTCAAAGTGAAATCAACACTTGGGATGGGTAAAAACTAAATGGATACAATCGTAGTGCTCTGACATGTCCCCTTCACCTGAGAGAGGATAGGTTTGGTGGAGATGATAAACAATGACCCTATTTTTACCACCCCTCTCAAGAAAGATTTAAACAAAGACGTAAACTAAGATGTCTACAAGCGAAAACGAATACAGATGTTCTGTTCTTCACGCTCTCGAACTGTCCGTTCTCTTTGGTTGGCAATGGTGTAACATCCATAACTGTTACGTTATCCCATGTGGCAACACATCCTCTCTACTCATTCTTTAGTTGCTATTGCTTGGATCTGCGACCCATTTAGCCATACTCTTTTTTATCAATGTAAAATGGTCAGACAGCATTATTATGCCGAACAGTTGACAGTTACAGACAATGAGAACGCATGAGCAAGTCCCGTAAATAAATCTGACAAGGAAATGTTTCGAGCCGTGTTCTGGTGCAAAACCCTTGTTGTGTAAACAGCTTCTTCCCTCTATTTTGGGCTTTTTGTGTTTGTGTGGCACAAACAAGTTGTGCCTCCTACAGTATACAAAGATTGCTCATGCAAGTATATAGTGCGACTATGTAATATTGCTAAATATTTTGATAGCAAACTCAAACTCCAATAAACTCTCACTCAAGGGTAAACATGGACCCTGAAAGAAAAACGAAATACCAATAATGAGATGAAGAACGAGTTAAGAATGGGGAGGGGGGGGGGTCACAACTCAGAGCAACTAAAGCCTTGCTCTGAGTTTCGAGATACACACATACATTGGAACAATTCACTCAAAACATTCCATTGAACAGTTTCAAGTCCAATTCCAGTCCAGTTCAAGTTGGACCAATGCATCTCAGACTTTATAACTCTGTCTGTTTTGAGTCCTATAACCAGGCCTGCCCAGTGACACCACTGGACCACAACCATTCAGACTCACAGTGAACTCTGAAACTGTGACAAACAAACGCTAGATTGTCCATTCTCCTCCAACAGCAAAGTAGACAACACTTCTTCATGGACTGTAGTGCCATTTGAGACGGTGGTACTGAATGTCAGTGATACATTCATAGAAAGGCAGTGTTCAATGTCACAGCAAACCGAAGTGACAGTTCCTTACTAGCTTGGAGGTTGCAATTATAGGAGGGTGAGGGGAGAGCTGATATGTCAGGAATCCTAGTGGTGGAACAGCAGTATTGCAACTCCAGATGGCCTCATCACATTATAGCGCTGGTCGACTCTGAGACCTTCAAGATTGCTTGCGGAAGGTGAAGATGTCACGGGTCTTGGAGCCCCTCTTACCTTCAAGGGGCAGGCTGGGGTTGGGTGAGGGAAAGGGAGTGGGGGATGGGGAGGGCTGGGGGGTAGAGGTGCCTCCATAGGGGCAGCTCTGGGAGTCTGGATGCTCACCAGAACATTCCACGCAAGGAACGTAGCGACTGTCCCACATCCCTGGACCACACAGCTTACACAGGTCATGGAGGCTGCAAGGGATTCTGGGTAGGAGACGGAACTGGTAAAGCAGACTGCGTGCCTGAGAGAGAGGGAAGACATGTGTGAGAAAGAAATTCAGATACAGAGGGATGAGAAGAAAGATAAATAGAGAGTACAAAAGCAAAATACTGAGACAGAAAGAGTATAAAAGATAGAAAAAGCATTGGATTAAATAAATGGCGGATGGAATGAGGAGAGAAATCGAGGAGAAAAATCGAACAGATATCAATCGTCAGTTTAAAAACAAAACAAAAACTCAGCTTACGTTGTCCATGCAAAACAGCTTACCATATCACTTGCATATTTAAATAGCATTTGGGTAAACCAATAGTCGCTGAGGCCATTATCATCTTCAGGTGTAAAGCTTTCACTTCAAATGGTTTGGGCAGTATCCATTCACACAGTTGTTCTGCCAAAGTCTCTGCTAGTGGAGCACCTGCATACTAAAGTGGGCCCACCCAGCTGGGTTAGTGGCCGCAGCCCTGGCTAGCTGCAGTAATGCACCATCCATAAACATGAAGAGGAGACACAGGCACACTACCAATGCAGCGACTCATAAATCCTGGGGATGACAGGATACCATTAAGTATCTCAAGGCCTCAGAGGGGCTGGGCAGCAAAGTGAAAGTACGCCGTCTATTGAATCGGACTGTAGCATAGTAGTAAGAGATGAGAACACGCCACCCTATATTTTCTTGAAATGGGTGTTAAATTAGCCCAGACGTTCACGTTTTAATGTGTAGAATATAAAATAAAAAGACATGAGACAGGACATTAAATTGAGCAAACGATGTAACTTTTTCCAATCAACGAATACACATCCACAATAACGTAGCATGACGTCATGGTAACATGCTAACCTTGCGCAACACCAGGTCCCCGTTCATGTGCATGGACAGGTTGCTGAAGTGCAGCAGCATTTGGTCTGTAGCTAGCTGCTGTTCAGTCACGTCCTCCCCGTACAGCACAATGATGGCCACGCAGAGGAACAGGTGGAAGTAGTCTGTCTGTGTGGGTGAGAGGGAGGGAGGGAACATCATCCTGAAATATTACTTTCATCGTCAATGTCAACCTGCCCTTTGAGTAGAACCTCGCTACAGACGGTTTCTATGAAGGTTGTGGTAACCTCTTCCATAATATGAAAGCTGTTTTCAGCTGTTTTACCCAGCTTGGACTGAGTCTCTACAGTTGATGGCGTACCTGGTAGTAATAATAATAATAAGACTATATTTATACAGCACATTTCATACAAGAATTGCAGCTCAATGTGCTTTACATAAATTCAATAAAAACAATAAATACAATAATACAAGTGATAAAAGTAATTAAAAAATACATTTAAAATACAAGCCGCAGTCTTTGCTGGAATCAAAAGCACATATAAGCCGCAGTCTTTGCGGTGTCTCCATTCCGTCTTGGACTCGAGCTGCCTTTGCAGTTTCCAAAACATATAACAGACCAGACTAGCCGCAGTGGGGCGTGTCGTACCTGGTAGTGGTGTGTGAGCGCATGGCATACCTGGTAGTGGTGTGTGAGCGCATGGCATACCTGGTAGTGGTGTGTGAGGGTGTGTCTCACCTGGTAGTGGTGTGTGAGGGTGTGCCTCACCTGGTAGTGTGCCCAGCAGGCCTCCCACATGTGCAGGGCCTCGGTGTCGGGGAACTCTCGTTTGAAGCAGAGCAGGATCCAGCGGTGGCAGAAGAGCAGCTGCAGGCCGTCCTCCCCCAACCTGGTCAGGTGCTGGTGGAACCTGGGCAGCATCACGCGCAGGAGCTCCCTCAGGTACATCTGGGGGGGATGGGAGACGGTTAGGACGCAGAAAGAGGTCTGGCTCCCTCCATTTCTCCCCCACTCTCTGCCTCCCTTCCCTCGCTCCCACCCTCTTTCCCTTTCTCCCTCCCTCTCTTTCTGCCTCCCTCTCCCTCCATCAGTCCTTCCCTCCCTCCCTCCCTCCCCCTCACCAGCTGCCTCTCCATGTCCTCGTCACGGGGTGAACTGATGAAGATGGTGTTCTCCATCAGGCCCACGAAACACCAGAAGGTGTCGCTCTCATCCTGGACCTCCGTCAGCAGGGGGGCCACCAGGTCGGACATGCCCTGACAGTAGCCCATGTCTGGGTTCAGCACCGCGTAGTTCAGCAGGATACGCCTGGGGGAGCACCCAGGGGACCACTCACTCACTCACTCTACATAGAACCTCACTCATAGTCACTGCCATGTGGCCACTGTGGGGTTCAGAGAAGCTGCAGAATGTACTATGAGCATCTTTTACGTTTCAAAAATGCTAATAAAAGTCTTCATGGTGACACTGAAACACTATGGCCTCAATATTTACCTGAACAAAATGCTGCAAGCTAGTGCCGATGGTTAATACTTAACTAATAGCATGTTCTTTAAATCCTCCAGCTACTCATTTAGAAAGCTATTAGCTATGAGCATGCATCAGAAGTGCTCAAACAGCTTTGCTCGAGTCAATAAAGCATGAAACTCATTTGATGCTCCCAGAGGGCTCGAAATTTGGAAGAAAAAATACGAGTGAACGAGTTTGCGTCCGTGCAGTGAGCTATGGGGTGGTTATGATAAGGGTGGGCTGAGGGAGAGAAAGGGAGGGAGGACAGATGGTGAAATAAGGATGGAGATAAAGGACGAGGAGGTGGGCAGAGAAGAAACAGAGAGAGGTCAGAGAAGGACAGCGACGTGAAGAAAAGAACAGGAGAGAGGAAGGAGAGGAGCGTCGTCCTGACCTCATGATTTCCACGTTGGGGTTGTTCTCGCCCCTGAAGAAGAGGTTGCTGCGATCGGTCCTCACTACGTCTTTGTCCACTGTGAACTGGACCTTCCTCCAGAAGTCACTGTGCTCCTCTGGGCTCATAGACAACCTGGAGACCAATATGGGGGTCGGAAACAAAGGTCAAATGACGTAGCTGGGATTCAGGGTTAGTCTCTTCAAACGGTTTGGAAAACAATCTGCGTATTACAATATCACTTCCTGATTTAAATGAAGCCAAAACTTGAAAATAAGGAGGTTTAAAAGGAACAGCAGAAATGTATTATTACTTAACTCTGAAACATACATGCACACACCTCCGGCAAACACAGACACACAGCTTAACATTCGCACACCTCAAACATGCACACCTGATTGTACGCACACCTCAAACACACGCACACCTGTGTGTTAGTGGGGAGCTGTGTGCAGCCTTAACGAGCAGAGGGGATTTAATTAACACTGTTTGTTTTCCATGCAGGCTCCGCCAGGAACAATAACACCACAGCCTGATGCAACTACACGCAACTGTTTACTTCTGTGGGCATGGCTGGCTGTCTACTAGTCTCTGTAGGGCGTTTCCTCTCTCTCGATTCATCCCCCCCTTCATCTCTTCTCTTTCCGACTCATTCCCTGTTTTTCTCTTTCCCTGTTTCTCATAGCTACACCCTTAAATATGCTCTACTTTTCATTCCTTTTCTCCATTTCACTGTTTCTCTCCCTCTGTCCTCCATCATCCCTTGCTTCCTTCCTCACCTGCAGTCCTGACGCTTTCTGCCTGAACCTCTTTATACCATCGCTTTTTGATTTCTTATTTCCAATATCAGTAAAACAGTCACTATTCACAGACTACGGTATATCATATCTAGAGCCTGACCTGAAACAAAACAAATCAAAATGGTTTGAAGAAAATTAACAAGGTATTGACTTGTTCAACCATGCAGCTGATCTCTGATCATTTTCATGGATTGTGAAAAATAGCGCCACCTCTCCTATCGCATTGGAACTAGGCGGGGAAAAACGGGTGCATCTCAACAATCTACAAGTGGCTTTCATGTCTTTCCCATTGTCTTGACTCAGTGTGGTGGCAGAGAGGAGGGGGGTCTGATCCTGCCTATTGAGACCCAGCCCCATCCCATAATGATCTGCCGTAGCTACGAGAGTCAAGTGTTCCAATAATAGACCACATCACAGGAGGCATTGAGCTCCTAATTAACTGGCTTTCCAGCGTATTCTAAAGGTTAATGTGCCATACTGGTGAAATCTTTCCAATTACTATATTAATTCACTCACACACACCAGCAACATGTGCTTGGTAGTACACCACACACACACACACACACACAACGCCCACACACTTTTAGTGAAAGAAGGTAACAGGTGTGTGTCCGTGCGTGTATTTTACACAAGCACATTGAGCATTGCTCTCCCTCTATTGTGTTTGACACAAGGATAAGATTTGATCAGCATTGACATCCTCTCTCCTAATGGGCCCTTGGATTCACACGTTCCCCTAACACTTCTGTAATTGTACCTATACTGATTGCTCTATAGCTGCAACGCGAACCCACAAGAGGTCCCTGTGTATGTGTGTGCGCATGTGTGTGTCCATGTAGCTTGGAGATGCTTGGAGCCCTCGTAAACGCACATGCACACAGACACACACACACACACACACACACACACACACACACAGGGTCCTGTCCAGACCCACCTCCTCTGCTGGATGTCATGGTAGTTGGAGCGTTTCTGCAGCCTCCAGGCCTCCCTCTCCTGGGAGGTGGAGTCACAGCTGTAGTACTGGAGTAGGAAGGGCCACACCTCCCCCCGGATGGATGGGTCAATTCCCCCAAAGAAGATAGCCTGGTGGGTGAGGTGGGGAGGATCACACAGAGTACTGTAAGCCTGGGTATTTATAACGGCTAACAGTCTACTCTACAGTCAACAAATGCTTTTACTATTCAGATGATTTTATGGCCATGCTTAAGTAGAAACCGCACCACGCACTGCCTGCTAGCCACACGTGTAAGGGTGCCGGAGATGTGCGTCAATGTGAAACTAAAGCTCTGACAGTCTGAGCATGTGCAGCGTTCATGTCCAGTCAGAAGCTGCTTCCCCTGGGCTTGCTCACCGTGTCTCCATCTCAACTGGAGTTTGATCTTACTGCTGGCAAGTCATTTACATAGCGTGATGAAAGATTAGTGAGTCATTACTGTTCCACTGACTCACTAGTATTTCCATTTATTGTGACCAGAACCCTCAGTTTAAAACAAACACCCTAAGACAGCATGTCTGATAGTGGGGGGGGGAAGTACTTTGGCTCATTTATCAAAACGTATGTGTGTATAAAGTAGATATAAAGACTTTGTTGTTTTGTGACAACAGACACAGAACTTTTTAGCATTTTACACCTCCCTCCCTCCACAATCCACCACCCCCCCCCCTCCCAATTTTGCATACACACACACACACCTTGCGCAGCTTGTACTCCTCCTCCACCTGCCCGCTGTGGTTGAGGTGCCGGAGCCAGGTGGTGACGTCGAGCCTGCGGTACAGCCTCTCTTCAGGGTGGGTCTCTGCCGAGGGCAGGGTGAGCCTCCGGATGGAGAACTGCATGCACGACTTTTCATCTGCCACCTGGGAGGAAAGAGAGAGAGAGATGAGGATGCGTCTGACCTACTCATAGACCTGACCCACTGAGATGATCTTGGTCCTCAGTCCCATCTCTGAGATATCCAGCTGACATTGGTCGTAGTGGAGGAAATGCATGTTTGAGGTTCATTCTGGTTTGAATGACCCTTTATATGTCATTTGGCCATTCGCAGTAGTCGAAGAAATGCATGTTTGAGGCTTATTCTGGTTTTATGGGTTGGTTATATTGACATATAAACAGGTAAGTCTCTTTGGACTTACTAGCCCATATGGGCTAGGTCGTTCCGGCCTGGGGAATGTTCTGGACTGGTGTGAGTCCCACCTGGTCTTTGAGCTGGGTCTCTCTGCAGCATTTCCACTGCTGGAAGACCTCCGCAAGCTTGTCCAGCCCAGCGTGGTGGAAGTGGAGGATCTTGTACTGGCTTTCTCTGCTAGCAATCACCAGCTGACCACTGGTGCACGCCTCGTCACTGCAACCAAAACCAAGATTGATGGTCAGATATTTGGCAAAGTGATTGACACTAAAACTTCCTGGTTGGTATAGGTCTACCACTAGGTTTGTGTTAAGGAGGTTAAAACACAAGTCACTACCCCATGACCGTTTTCCACGATTAACTTGTTTGGTTCAAAGTGTAACTTGTGGTTGTCACCCTCCAATATGCATGTGAAGTCATGGAGGGCTAAAACAACATGATTCCTGCATGACCCCTCTCTGACCTGAAGAAGAGGCGTAGTGACCTCATGTGGCCCAGGTCCACCCTGAACACCCCGCACAGCTGCTCCAACGCCAGCACCTTCTGCTGCTCCTCCCACCGCACACCCTGTGATTGGCCGCTCTCAGAGGGGGCGTGGCTGTCCAGGCTGGAGGCGGAGCTGGCAGAGTGTGTCATAGACTCGTCACCGAGCTCCCTGGGAAAAAAGGGGAAAGAGATTTGAGATGACTGGAGTTTGAGGTTTAACGTCCAAAACAGATCTACCTACTAACCTCTACATAACCTCTTTACACCTTTTGGAGAAAACACAAATCTGACATCAGGATCAGTTTTGAGTTGAAACCTTACACTCCTGGGGTGCACCCAGACGTCTTGGAACAGGGGACGGAGAATGGAAGGAATGCATGTAGGATATTATGACAGAGGGAGACACACACTCACAAATCATGCTGTCTGCTGCCCAATTTCTACTGTCGTTCACCCACGGAAAACATGTTTTCCCAGTACTGAAACCTGAGCTCAGTCCTCTAACGCAGCAGGGCACACACACATACACAACACACACAGAATGGGTGAGGGATTCCATCAACCATAGCTAACGACCACAACACACCCCCAGACACGACTGCAGCTAGCTCTGAGAATCTCTGTGACATAGAAATACGCTCTTGGATAGGAAGTCATAAACAACCCGCAAAAGCAGCTGTTTCAAAGACTGCAAAATGACCTTGTTAATTCTCACCACGACTTGTTTTCAATGCTCTGGACTGTACGATGAAAACACATAGAATATGCGCCCCATGAGAAAGAGACAGACCAGATCAATTTCACACTAAATCAATTATTTCTGACCTTATCATTTACCTTTGTAATGTATTGGAGAATAATAACCCTGATCGATGGAGACTGCAGGATTTCCTCTGGGTCTGCTTATTTACCGTCCACATTCAATGCATCACACCACAAAGAGGTCTATGTGGAAGAGGATACTGAAAGCCAACTCAGGAGCTAGATCAAGTGACGTATCATAGTCTGGTTAAAACTTAGGAAAGCTAGCCCAGTCAGAGAAGAAAGCTTCCTCAGGTATTTAGTTATTATTATAAGTCAATTATTTACTGACCATTACTGATCATTTAAACGCTATGTGGTTTCACTAATGCAATTACCAAGCCCCACAATGCAAAGAGCAGCCATAACATGTTTAACACGGGGCCTGTAAAGGTTGGTTTTCAGTGACAAAGAACCAGCTCTGCCATAATAAAAAAGTTCCCTAAAATGGAGTCTGCTGTATGCTATTCCAAAGTCCACGGAAACGTTTACGAAAACATCATCTTGTAATACATCTCCCCTCGTATGGGGACCAGGGTGACCATGCATGTTCCACTCCCCATCTACCCTGGGGAGAAAGCTGTGGTATCACCCTGGGAACCGGGGCTTCCAGCCTCCAGACATCCCCAATCCCCCTAGCCTCAATCTTGTGGAGAAGTGGGAGAGGGTGGAAGAGGTTCTAACAACAATAGTGGCTATGGTTTGGGATTTACCAGTTTGCAAACTTAATGTAGTGCAGTCGCAAAACGTCTGAAATACGTTGCAGAACCATTTTCAAAGGGTGAAAGGCTAATTGCATTCAAGCCACACACTTCATTTTTACTCTTCTCTCTCTTTCTCTACCCCCCCCCCTCTCTTTTTCTTTCTCGCCCTCTCTCTCTCACACACACACAAAGCTCTGCTTTCTTTCGTTCTTTCTTTTACAGTCTCTCTCTCTCAAACACACACATATTCGTTCTCTTTGAATGATTCCAAGTGACATGTTTCCAGTTCCAGGCCCCTTAACAGAGTCAATTAAAGCTGGGAGAAAGTTCCAGAGGGCTTGGCTGCTGCAGCCCTCTTCATTCCTTTAATCCTGGGAGCTGACATTCAGCCCAGTGCTACAACCCAAGGAGAAGGAGGAATCAAAGACCTGTTAACACCAACCCTGGGAGGGAGGGAGGGAGGGAGGGAGGGAGGGAGGGAGGGAGGGAGGGAGGGAGGGAGGGAGGGAGGGAGGGAGGGAGGGAGGGAGGGAGGGAGGGAGGGAGGGAGGGAGGGAGGGAGGGAGGGAGGGAGGGAGGGAGGGAGGGACTGGGATCTGGAGAGAAAGGGGACGAAAAGAAAAAGAGTAGACATGAGTAAAGGGTGGGATGTAGGAGGAAGACAAGAGCGAACAGTGAAATGGAGTGATGGAGAGAATGGTTTACAATGATTCTGCCAGGCCCAGCAGGCAGGACAGACAGGAGGATAAATTGTGGACCACATTCCATTTTTGCCACAAGACCATTAGAGACATAATGGCACCTTTCACTGTGCTTCAAAGCAGCAATGAAACAAACTGGCCTCATAGTGTGCACCATCATCAGGTGGAGGCAGAATACGAAGTGTGAGAGATAAAAACGAGTGAGAGAGAGAGAGGGCGAAAGAGACAAGAGGGGAAAGAGGGTGTGTGTGAGATATTGTGAGAGGAAGAGAGAGAGAGAGAGAGAGAGAGAGAGAGAGAGAGAGTGTGAGAGAGAGTGTGAGAGAGAGTGTGAGAGAGAGAGAGAGAGAGAGAGCGGTGGGGGGAGTGAATCTAGAGAGTGGGTTGAGAACAATAATGAGAAAGGGATTGAGTAGTAGAGGGATAAAGTAAAGGTTAGAGGCAGTGCAAGAGACAGCTGCCAAGTCACATACTTGCGCTGCACTTAAACACACACAAGCACGCAATTTTGGGCTGTGCTTCTGGCCAAATAACTCTGTAAATCGTCCTCTGAGGGAATCATAAAAGAAAAATGGCCACTAGACCTGAGGACAAACTTGATAGTTGTCCAGATGGTTTAGTTATTGGAGTATAGTGTTTTGCAACACCCAGGTTGTGGGTTAAATTCCCATTTGTCCATGGTATACTTTATAGGACCGTTAACAACGTCATTCATTGGACACACTGCGACAATACACAACTCATATACTCACCATTAACCCAATTACTGTTTCATATCTGCTTTCATTACTTTTTTTGTCAACATCCACGTCACAGAACTTGATTTGTTTTCTTTTGGCTCTCCCTTGTGGTACTTCTGGAGAACTACAGTCTAGTTTAACTGGTGGTACTAGTCGAAACTGGCAACAGTTTGTTTACATCTTATTCGAGATTGTGCATACACATACACAACTGCAGTAACTTAATCTCTATCTAACTCAGCTACAATCCCATGGGAAAAGCTTTTATCCATATTAACATAACAAATATTGCGGTATCCTCAGTTCAACTTGGAGCAAGCAGTTGTAAAACACACACACACACACAAACACACACGCACACAAACACCTCACCTGTTCTCGTTATCCAGAAAGACAGAGCCACTGCTCTCGCAGAGGGCCTCGCTGACTGGCGACAGGCAGAAGGGCGAGGAGAACGTGTCCGAGTCAGAGCCCATGTTGCTGTCACGGCTCACCTCGTCCGCAGAGAGCTCACAGGAGCCCTCGTCTCCCTCCTCCCCAGGCTGGGGCTGCAGCTGCTGGGGAGGGCCAGGCTCAGAGCCAGCCTCCCCGGCCAGGGTCTGGTTCTCGCAGCTCTGGGAACCAGTGGTCCTCGTATCCTCTTCCTCCTCCTCTTGGGCAGGTGGGGGTCGAGAGTGGGGCCTGTTAATGGGAATAATAAACCTTCGATTTGTTGCATTGGATCTCATACAGTTTTTTAAAGTCCATGCGTTGACAAACCAGGAGCTAAGGATGGGCTGTCACATCAGAACTCGAGCATGTCAGCTGCGACCAATGGATTCATTTAGAGGACGGAAACTCTCCTGATTCATGCATTTGTTACAGCATGCATGCTTTGGCCGATGGTCCCACTTGTTTACGGTCCCAGCAAGTAACCTCACATTGCTGCAGTTCCTCACACAAACCCTGGTGACATTTGCCCAGGGTTGTTTTCAAATGTGGGTGGGAGAGCTTTTATTAATAACGAGGATGCAGCCGTTAATTATAAAAATGTTCATAAAAAGTGGGGGTGGCAGTCAGATTAGCAGCTTTGTTTTAAGGAGGTGGGACATGTCTAATGTATAATGAAAATTACGCCCCTCCATTTGAGATAGATGAGGCACTATGTGTCCCCCCCCCCAGAGGCCACTAGAGGGAGCGAAAGACTGGAGAGAAAGGTAGATCCTAACAAAGCAATAAACATATCACACCATAGGCCCCTGAGACTCTACAAAGACACGCCACGGTCCCAGCGACATTCTTTAGGAAGCAATGAATCAATTCAATTAGTTCAACAATTCAACCTAACCTCCACATGAACCATGAGCTAACAGACCCCAAACTGCCACGTTCCCTGACTGCTGGTGTGACATCAAATTAGTTACATTGAATGACAGTAGAAATAAATAAAAAAAGTCAGACACCGATTCATCTGCTGTGGTGACAGCCACCCACTTCCCCCTACCCGGAGACCTGCCAGAGGGCTACCAGGCAGAGGGCTACCAGGCAGAGGGCTACCAGGCAGAGGGCTACCAGGCAGAGGGCTACCAGGCAGAGGGCTACCAGGCAGAGGGCTACCAGGCAGAGGGCTACTAGGCAGAGGGCTACAGGCAGAGGGCAACCAGGCAGAGGGCTACCAGGCAGAGGGATACCAGGCAGAGGGCTACCAGGCAGAGGGCTACCAGGCAGAGGGCTACCAGGCAGAGGGCTACCAGGCAGAGGGCTACCAGGCAGAGGGCTACCAGGCAGAGGGCTACCAGGCAGAGGGCTACCTGCGCGGGCGTCGGTGGGCGTTCCTGCGGACGGGCGAGCTCTCGGGGGTGATGTAGCGCAGGGCCTCCTCGTCCTGTCTCTGGATGCGGGAGTTGGGCACCCAGGTGAGAATCAGAGTGGTGCCCAGGCTCTCGTCCTTCTCCATGTGAACACACAAGTAGCCTGAGGGGAGAGCACACAGAATAACGCTGTCACACACACACAATGTAACCGGAGATCCCAACAGGCCCGACAACACAATAACACAACACACATGTAACTGGATCTCAACAGAGAGAGAAACACTAATGTCACCTGAAGACATCCTACAAAAACTGTGGTATACACTAGAAGGTACGTAGACCTATTCTGTTGCTATATAGTGTCCATTGTCCTTATAGAGGCTATGTAAGGTTTGACAGACATCCAAGCACACAAATATACATAGATGAATGCAACAAAAGTGCATAAAAAGGTGACAACAAATACTCTGAAAAGAGATTGAGATCCTAGACAAGGTCGGGATCATTTACAATTGTTTACACTGCTGACATTTAGAAAGGAGGTATAAGAACAGACACTAATGTCATCTTGAATAACAGCTTCCGTACAGTATATGTCAGTACCACATAGCACACATCAGGTAAAACTGCAGGAGAAGCGAAAGAAGAAACAGTGAAACATCTTCCAAGCATTCAAAGGGCAGTGTTTTCATTGTAGAAAGGTTGAGTGGAGGCATTTCAAAGGTGTTTGAGAGAAGGTCGTCCTCTCTCACTTGAAATAGAGGAGGGGGTTAAAAGAGGGAGGATAGAAGAAATGATTGTGACAGAGTGGGGGATTCATAAAGACATGGAGGAAAGCAGGTGAGGGAAAGGTGCAAAAAGAGGGAGAGGAAGAGACAGATGATTAAGTAGAGAAGTGAATGAAAATGGCTCAGCAGTAAGCAGAAGAGAAAGCCAGATGTTGAAGAAGAATAGCTAGGACTGGTGTTGTTATGGTACCAACATTTCAGTTGTCGGTACCAATACCAGTGAAATTTCACTATTCAAAAATAGGTTACTGAACAACACTCATTTGTTGACAGTAACAGTCACCTACAATATCTAAGGCTGTAGCCTACTTATGACAACAACAGAACATGAACAATCACAATGCATGTAGGCCTAAAGGCAAAACATTTGTGGACTGAGTGTAGACATTAAGCAAACTCAGCATATATCATTTGTAGAGCTCAAAAACATAAATCTTTATTTATAAGAAGCAGAAGGAGTGGATTCAACACGGTTCATGGAGCTCTTAAAATGTTTGTCGCTCTACAAGCACAAAACGTACATGTTGCTTATCCCAAAACCCCAACACACACACATTTCGGCAAACTATGTAATCTAAAGGCCTCTGTAAAAATGTGTTATCCCTGTTGTGTCTTCTCCTTTCGTATGCCCCAGTATTGCATTTGCAGCGATATTCTCATTCTCTATCTGCCTCACACCCAAAGTATTTCCATATCTTGCTCTTCCACTTTTCTTGTCGACAACTTTTAGTGGAGCCTCTGCAGCATTAGCTGCTTGTCGCCACGCCGATACTCTGTACTACTGTAACTTCAGAAATTCTGGTATCGTCCTGCATTTTTCGTTTAAGTACCAACTTGGTACCGCAGTACCGGGTTTTGAGACAACACAAGCTAGGAGCAACAGAATGACCGTGAGAGGTAGAGAGGGATGTGTAGGACAGACACAGGGATGCTTGGAGACGGAGGTAAAGGAGAAAAAAGAGAAGTCGGTCACATCATGCGGTCATAAAAAGAGAGGGATGATGTCCTCAGGATGGATAACAAAGAAAAGGTCTTCACCAAGATGTAGACAGAGAGTACAGCAGCTGGCATATCAAGATGGATGCAAAGCCCAGTCCCATTAAACACAGTCCATGGAAAAGACACACACACACACAACACACACACATCTTAGGGTCAGATCCAGGTACCTGGGTGGTGCTCAGCCAGGCCTGGTAGGGGGTCAGCGGGATGCACACACACATTGTTCTTGGAGAAGATGATCTCTCCGTCCAGGCCGCTGCGCGAGCCCCCCGACCCGGGGTTAAAGGTCAGGAGGTCGGATGCCTTGGAGGAGGCACGCCGCAGGAGCCGACCCAGAGACATCTCCTCCAGCAGGGGGAGCCTGAGCCCATCCTCTGAGAGATGGGAAGAAGAGGGACGTTAAGGGAAGAGGGAAGAAGAGGGACGTTAAGGGAAGACAAGAGGGTCAGTGAGGAGAGGATGGGAAAAGAAGAGTACAGGAAGATTGTTTTGTTTTTTAAGGAGATGTCGGGAGTGAACAAATAAGGAGGCAGAGTAGGATAAGATAAGCAAGTAGTACATACACAAAAAGTGTGGGAATACATTCTCACAGGACTCAATCCAAATGGAATTATAACTAATCCTCATAACCATTCAGTTAGTTCTGAGATGGGCACCTTGAGTAGAAACAAGTGTCCTCACCTGACCCTCTGAAATGTAACTCTTCTGTATTTAGTGTTTTACAGTCCGTGTCTAAGGCTACCATTTCAGATAAACAAACATACTCAACTGGCCTGCGTAATGTAGCTGTGTGGAATCAAGCGTGTGTCCCACCTTGAATAAACAGGAGGTTTGTGTACACACGCATACACAGTTGTGTGAAATCCCTAGCTGCTATCAGGAGTTTACAGATGTCAACATCCATGCGATGATGATTACACACACACACACACTGTATATCCTGGTAGTTTCTTTAATAAGCGTCTCACTCTTTTGATTAGAGTCGCTTAAAATCTGGCTCCACTGAAAGGTCAGACTAGCACTGAAAGCCATTTGAGTCAATTTACAGAATAACAGAAGATCATTAATAGTTCATTTACAATAACCATACTCACAGTTCTGCCAAATAGAAATAACCCAGTTATTCATAGAGCTGTGCTGCTAAGTGGAACTCCTATATGTCCTATCTGACCCTATACCATGTAGCAAGGTTTTCTCTAAGGTAAAGTATGATCTCAACTGCATTTTCACAGCTCCTTAATCTGTGGAATGCTTCCTCCTTTTCCTCCACAGTAGAGTAGAGAAATGTTTGCCTCCCCTGGTTCACTTAGCTGCCTGCCACTTCCTCTAGTAAAGCATTTTACCTCCTGGGTAAAATGTTGCCAGGTCTGGACCAAGTGTAACCCCCTACACATAGGCTACTTTACCTTTACTAGCAGCATTGGTAACTCAGAATTAACCAGACTACCAGACCAATCTCTAGCAAATCTCAAATTTAAAGGAGAGAATGCTTCCTGTTTGACGAGATTTAAACAGGATATGTAACCGTTCTGGAGTTCAGACATTTTAGGCATCTACGTACGAGAACAGGGGGGAGTTTCACCAACGTGCAAAACTATCAACATGAAAACAATCACTGCTTTCTATTTCAGCTCTTTATAGTCACCCTGTTCCATCGGCGAGGAGCAAGATGAAAATCAAAAGCAATTACTTCTCATTTACATGTAGTCCTAGACCAATGCAACATAATCTTTGATAAATACTAAAACAGAAAATTACCAACCAAGCTATTTTTGCATTGCAGAGTTGCATGTTGTTGGCCATTAGATGACCAGGCTAGGCTAATCCACATGTCAAACAAGCTTGAACCTATCACACCACATTTCAAGTGTCAGCCACAACCCATGCAAATAATAATAACATAGGTCACTACACAGCACTACAGCAAAGAAACAGTGTCAAGAGGGGTACACACGAGCAACAGCATTTGATGCTCGTGTGCCTTTAGTTACTCTGGAATGCATGATAACAGGGCTAAACTCAGACAGTGTGATATGACTATATTCAGCCACCATGCCATTGATACTACACAACTCCTTCTCTCTCTCTCTCGCTCGCGTGCACACAAATATTATTTATCACACGTTATTTCTGTAGAGCTGTCAACATCTTAGTGTGTGTGTACCGCACCCAATTTAAATCATCTGACCCGACACTGTTCTGTCCGATGACTGGTTGGCGCCTGTGGCCCCGAAACACCTCTGTCACCCCACACTGACACAGCAAAGGCTGATTGCTGGAGAACAGAATTTTCCAGAATAACATCCGTAACACTATGACCAGAGTGTTGGACATTCTGTTGAATCTTTGAAGCCCTATGAGGTTTAGAATCAACTTGTTGGTACTATTGCTGCTTTTGTGTTCTGAGTTGGATCAGCCTTAAACTACACAGCAAATGTATGATACTCTCATGCTCTTTACTGAAACATAACTCCTATTGAGTTCATTTCAGTTGCAGCCCTCTGTATGGAATGACGTCTATGAGTTCCAGGGTCTCGTGTTCCTTTCAATGGGTGCATGCATGTGTCCACCCCCAAGGCTACGTTAGTAAAGTTGTCTCCTTGACATTTGAATAAAAGTTTAAATAATAAACTGCCTCTCTCCGTTCACCCATACACTGCAACTGTAGAGAGCAGAGCTGAGCCATTGTACAAAGAACGTTGAATAATGAGCCTCTCATGCACTTGCTATCCAAAAGGCTGACTATCTAATGAGCACGCTTTAGGAAGGATGACTCAAAAGCCTAACATCATTCACAGACTAAGTAATAAAAGCGTTCCTATGCTTGATAGATGGTCATATACACTGTGAACATACTACATTTTCCGACTAATAGACGTTTCTGTATCAGCTTGAAAACTGGTCAGATTGTAAAATCAAATACGGGCAAGGGTAGACTATGATGAGCAACTGTATGAAAAGCATAAGCCAAAACTACGTGTATACATTGTAGCCTTAACAAGAGAGGCGTGCCATGATGACAGTGCTACATCAGATATCGCAATAGCCTACTGTATGACAAGCAACATCCGTTAGGATTGGACAGTGTTCTTGCTATCGCGGCACTTTTTGTGTGAGCCGGTCACGGACATTTGCTAAGGTTAACCCAAGCATGAATTATAAGCGCTACCATCACTGAATTATACATATTTCAGTCTATGATCTCGGCTTTCCAATACCTACAATTCAGTTCCCTACCCCCAACTTCATCTTACACAAACGTTTCCACATTGTCGGAGAGGAAAACCATACGGTTTTTATGTAGCCTATACCGGAGCCACCGAATCCATTTGAACACCTGTGCGGGCAGAGAATGCATAGCCTCTGCTCAACTGCAGCCTTGCGTCCTCACCCTCTGTCCCGCCCGAGACTACTGCCCTTTCCGCCCATCCATTTGCAAAACGGAGCTGATATTGTTGTGTTGCTTGTAGTCTTGTCCACGGTATTTTGTTACGCGTTGAAGGTAGCCTACTTGTTTATGTCCCTCCTGTGCGTGCGGTCCCACACGTTAAGCAAGCGTTCTTTTAAGACAACCCTCCAAATTCCACTGCTTCCGGGATGGCAATATCTTCACAGACCAGTATGGAGATTAGGAAATATGAAGAGCTTTCGGAGTGTATAGATGTTGAACCTATAATTGTGTTCAAAACTTTATAGGACCGAAAAAGCTTTGTAGATCAAAACATTATAGAATGACAGATCAGACGTTAACCTTTTAAATAAGGCATGACGTTTTAGAGGTCAATGCTGAAAGCTTGCATGCAGTTGGTTTATCCAGAACTCACATGCGCATCATCAGGACCAACGTTTCCAGAGTCAGTGTAGTAGCCTACTACGGCCGATCTCATGATAATGTATTTATAATCCAATGACTGATTTTAGCGGATGTTTTGAATGCAAGCAGTTCGAAACATTTGTTCACACAGGCTTTCGGGTTTACTGCACATGTTAGTTGCTGATTTAATTAGGCTACTGAAAAAATCTCTCCTCTCGTAGTCCATTTATTTTAGATAAGAAATACAAATATAAATGTGATAAATATAGTTATTCTACAATACGAATTAATCGGGCTACAGCAAGTCAGGATGATATCTCCCAAGATGATGTTGGTAATGCATATCAAACTTGTGTTAGCATTAGCAATAACAAATGTATTACAAAACTGCTTAACATTACGAGATTAACAAAAAATATTGCTAGGCTACAACATCAAATTAGTTAGTTTGAGTAGATAAAATAAGATTACCATCCTAAATCTAAATGGTATCCTGAAAGTAGGCCTGCTTTAGCAAGGCTTCTCTGAGCCAGTTTTGTCAAAAACCAGTCTGTAACAATTATGAAATGGAGAAAGATTAATTCAGTTTTACTGTAGCATATCCATATATACACTGTACACTCCAATCACGTTTCATCTAGATACTTTCAATGCAATAGAAATGTAATTTAGATAAAAACAATGATCTCTGAAACAAATCAAGGAAACAGTGCAATGTCTTCTTTTAAGAGCAGCAGTGAACAGGGATTGAGAGGTGAGGGTATAGCTAGGCAAGAAGAATTCTGAAACAGAACCTCTGGATTCCAAAAGGCTACTAGGTAATGCAGTCCACTGGGTTACAGAGTCCACTGGATTGTAAAAACCTCAGACATGGGTAGAGCAAGATGGGTCACAGTCAGAACCTACAGAGAGACAAAAAGTAGTAAAACAGAAGTCGATCAGGCAGCCAAAAATAATTACAAAAAAATAACCTGAAAGATCCACAATAAGCAGAAAATCATATTTAAAAAAATATGAAATTAAATTATATTTATATCGCCCTTTTTAGAAGCAGGTAAACCCTTGACTGGAGCTGTTTAGACAGCAAGGCAAACAAGCAGGTCAGACATGTCTAGAGAAAGAAGGAATTTCAGTGTGGGGATCAAAGTTTCAAGTTTCCTGGGAGTTTTTCCTTGTTTTCCTTGAGAGTTTAGGTGCAGTTTTTTGTCCGTATGTAAAGTCCTATGTGGCATCTCATGTAAAAAGGGCTATTGATTAGATCAATCACCTTGCTGTCCGAGGAGTACGTGAAGTCCATGACCTTCTCCCCGTTGGCCCACACGCTGCGGGGTGGAAGGAGCACTCCGAACACCCGCAGTCCCCCCCAGCACCAGACCATCCAGACCTCCGTTCAGCTTCAAGGGGTCGCTCACTACCTGGGACTGCCACCAGATGTTAAAGGTCACCCACAAGGAAAAAAGGGGAGGACAGAGGTCTTCAACCCTGGCCCGACCAGGGTTGAAGACCTCTGTCCGCAGGGAAATATCTAAAACATACAGGATGGGGGACCCTGTATGTTTTAGATATTTCCCTGCTCCAACACAACTGATTCAAATGACTGGGTCATTAACAGGCTTCTGCAGGAAACATCTAAAACATACAAATTCTGTCCTTAACTCTTATAAAGGTAGCATGCACTTATCTGGTCAAATTGTGGCCAAATGAGAATCCTAATATCATCAATTACCCACAGGCTGTACCACACTGACCTCTAAGTCTAAGAACACAAAGATTTTGATCTCTTTCAACTGAATACACTGACTCACACAGCCTCAGTCTCCTACCTGCCCAGCGATGAAGATGACATAGGAGTAGTCTCCCTTCTCAAAGGTGTCCAGGCTGTCCCCATCGTCCCAGAACAGGTCGCCCCATGCCCAGCCCCCCGCCGACAGCGCCACCGTCAGGAGGAAGGGGTTATTGCGTGAAGCTGAGGTGGTCAGTGCTGGTTCCTGTGACAGCAGGTTTTTAGACCAATCACTTATCACGCAGAATCAGCAGGTTAGCGTCATCAGCAGTAAACATCAGACTACTGGTGGTGGTAAAGCAGAAAGCCCTTCCAGCCCTTGCACCTGCTGTGGGATGATGTGTCCCTCCCTCACGTGGACTTGGATGGTGTCTAGCGGAGCTGGGAGGAGCAGGTACTGGCCTCGGCTGTAGAATGGCTGGCCCTTCACAGGAACGGTGAGATGATTAAAAAAAAAGCTTGCATGGAATTCTTTACCATATATTCTTTGTAAACTAGACAGTGCTTTCTGTTTGAATGACGGCATTTGTGAAAGACTCAACACCCCGCCCAACACCAGATGAATGAGAGGGAGGATATCTACATTGTGCAGACTGTACCAAGTCCCTGGGGGGAGATAAGCAGCCAGCTCCTCTGCCCCCTGCTCCAACACTGGGCTGATGAGAAGAGAACTCCCCCACAGAAACTGTCTGTCGATGGTTTGGCTGTTCGGGTCAGAGGGGAACCTGGGAGAGTTTCATGATAGTGGATTAAACAGGTTTTCTGACCAATTTCGCAGACAGGAATTGAATTGGAGAGGACAAGTGAGGCGAGGAGGAGGAGAGGAGGCAAGGAGAGGAGACAGGGGAAGAGGAAAGTAAAGGAGAGGAGTGGAAAAGAGGCAAGAAGGAGATACATACTCGAGGAAGAGAGGCCTGGCCACGGTGTCTGCGGAGGTGTGAGCGTGGTGGAAGAGGGTGTAGAGGAAGGGCAGGAGAGAGTAACGCAGCATGACTGCACTCCGCATAGCTGCCTGGGCCTTCTGCCCAAACACATAGGGCTCCTGGGGCTGACACACACCAACACAGGCACACAGGCTACAGTTACTTCTGTTCATTATTAATAGTGCTACCTCTATTCATGACACATAGACCTTAACATGGACACAGAGAAAACACATTGGCCTACTCTACAATTAATCACTTACAGGCTCATACATTGCTATGCAGAAATGTATACAGTAACTGCAAAATACATTTATCCAACTATGATTGCTGCGAAAAAGATCACAGCTTTTACAAGCTCCCTTTTTAGCCAAAAATAATTACTCTTTCGTACACGTGCGCACACACACACACACACACACACACACAGTTGCCTGTCTTACAGCGTTGAGCTTGTCGTTGTGGTTTCTCATGAAGGGGTAGAAAGCTCCCAGCTGCATCCAGCGCACGCACAGCTCCTCCGTGGTGTCCCCCCCCAAACCCACACACGTCGGCACCTGCCAGGGGCACTCCAAACAGGCCAAACAGCAGCACCGCTAAGGGGGAACAAAGGAGAACACCCACGCCCCCTTTCAATGATCAGTCATTTAATGTACCTGTTCAGGAACTCGTCACTCGTCCCATTCATGGCTATGGGAAAGTATCCGTGACACCTTGATAAACGATACCGTTCCACTGGTCGAAGATTGTGCCTGTCTTGGGCATTATCCTCAACGTTGATGATAATGTAACTGTGTGATAGTGTAGGTGCACTGCCAGTTAGAACAGGTCCTGTTCTAACCTAGAATGGAGAAACGGAGCTGTTCCCAGTTACTTTGCACGTCCCCAGTCCACACTCCAGAGAAGCGGCCAATCCCGGGGAAGGAGGAGCGGGACAGGACGAAGGGTCGCGCCCCGCGCACCCTCACCAGGGCACTGGAATATTAAAGGTTATTCAGTTTGAGGATGTGATTTGGGGCATTTTGTATGCTTTATTGGACAGTTTGTAGTAGAGTGTGACAGGGAAAGGCAGGGAAGACATGCAGCACAAGGCCAATGCCTGATTCAACTCCAGGCCACTCTGGTAAGACCTTAGCCTACATGGTACGCACACTTATACAGTGAGCTACTGGGGCGCCCAGGTCGTTCAGTTTAATGATTGAAATTGGTTTAACATGCTAAAACATATCCCGTTTTCTGTTTCATCTAGGTTAATATAATCCTAATATAGCCATCAAGTACTCAGATACTGCAAATACTATTTCTTGTCATGGGCCCGATTCTTTTTGTGCAGTCTTTCAAAGTTGTGCCATTATCTCTGCAGTGTAATATCTCACTCCGACCTGTGGGTGGCGCTAGCTTCGCTCAGGCCGTAGAGGTTGTGAAGGTTGTAGTGGGAGGACAGGTTCTGCAGTGCTGACATGCAGAGAGTGCCTGAGTTCAGCTTGCCTCCAACCACCCCTGTTAGTGAAGAAGAAACAAAACTATGGTAAGTGGCAAATAACAATGAAACTAATTAATATCCCACTCAGAGGTTATCCAATTGAAGATGTTTTGAATATTAATTCTGGATGATGAAAAAAGGTGGGTAAATGATTGTTTCTTCAAATTGGGTCAGCTTGTAACTGTAGCACACTAACTTGGCACGAAGGGGGGGCTTTCCAGATCACCGTCAGGGCATCCCTCTACTGAGCCCGGCACAAAACTGGCTGGCTCATTCATATCCTGGGGAAAGTGGCATGACGGGATAAGTTGCGGCTTTGTCGTTTTAGAAGAACAGAGGGTACACACATGTACGTACACACTCAACCTGGTTACTTACAATCCACAGGCCGTCTACAGGGACCCTGGAGTGGAACTCTCTGATGCAGTCCTCCCACCACAAACCTGTCTCCGGGTTGGTGAAGTCCGGGAAAGCCGTCGGGCCAGGCCACACCTCAACACATGCACACAAGAAGTCAGAGACATCTAGACAGACAAACCCACATTCAGACACACACTAGGAGACATGACCAAGCCACACACAGCAGTGTTTCCTCTATGTAGATGTTTTTGTTGTTGAACATTTCTGCTGCCACGGTATCGGAAATAGGGCTGTACAAAATTTGAGTCCGTCTATCAGCAGTGATTGTTAGAGTGCATGTCGCAGAATAGCACGGACACGCGCTTCACACCGCAGTTGAGATTGCGTGTGTGCGTCCTTGAGAACTGCAAGTCTTATGTTGTCAGTTTCATTTAAGCCTGTTATTGTATTAGTCTATAGTTCTTGCTCATTTAAATTAAGTTAACTTGTGATTTTCGTTGTTTGTATTCTTCCCCAATTGCACGCCTGTTGATTCGATAGTGATTGCTTGTATTTTAGGTGCACTAATATTCTGAAGTAGTTTTAATTAATAAATAGTGTGTTTATTGTTATTATTTGCTACAGAATGCTTAGCCTATGTTGTGGAATTTGATTATGGGAAACAGTGCAGCCTTGTAAGGTCAGGAGTAGGCCCAAGATGGCCGACCAGATGGGACTATGCAGTTTTTAAGAAGAACAAATTGTGCCAGACTGTCCGCGACAACCAAATAAGGGATGGAAATATCTGAATTTGGGAAGATTGAAAGAGAGATAGTCCAGCTGAGGATTGATTAAAAAGTGACACAAATTTCCTGTTTGAGGGGGCTCATCTCCATGATTCATTAAGGCTAAGGGTATAACACAACCTCATGTACGCAGAAGCCAGTTCTTTTCTAGTGTATTTTAAACAGGATGAAGTGTCATCCAAGGCCAAAACGCCTTGTGTTGACACATTCAGGCTTCCGATAAAACGGGAATGATAAATATCCCCACCAGTTTGTGCAATGTCTTCGCACGAAGGGTCTAGTAAGGTGACGTGCTCGTATCCAGGGAGGGGCTGGTCGTTTTCCTCATTTAAGAGTATATAAGGTTGAGTTTTTGCATTGATAAGTTGTCTTCCAACGTCTGTATGTGACAACCCTGCGATCGCTGAATAAACACCAAGTTAAAGCTACTTTCAACCACTGGTCCTCGTCTGAGTTTCTTAAACTTCAACAAGAAGCTGTTTTATCCTCCAATACCCTATCAAGATCAAATGAAGCAGACAGTGTACATGCTTTCGAGTACCTTAATCGATAGGCTACCTACCATTTACAATAAGTTGTTACGTCAATTATTAATTGGCAGCATTTATGCCATTTAGAACATACTTTATGCGTGGAAGGTGTCTAGCCTAGCCTTATTGCTTAGGGGAAATAATACGAGAATATGTCCAAATATTACATTAGCTACTAGACTAATACATTAACCTGCTCCGAAATATAGGGTTAAAGTTACGTTCCGACAGACCTGCCCTCAACTGCTAACAGAAATCCTAGAGGAAACACTGCACAGGGACTCATTTAAAAAAACATGAGATTTGAGAGCTAGCTGACCTTCCCTATGAGGGTCTGACCGGTGGCGTTCCTGATGAAGACTCCTCTCCTCTGGCCATCGTCGAAGGGCGGGTAGGTACCGGCAGGGCTACTGCTACTGATGCCTTGATCCTAGTGGGAGGAACCATGACATTAAGGTGGAGTGGGACACTGTTTACGTACAATCATCAATCTTCTGCTGCCCTCTGCTGGTTGACAAACGGAACATGAGTTTCAGTTGTAGGAAAAATGCAGGACTGAAATCAGTGGCAATTTCCTTAGGATAAGGGAATATGATGTGTACTGTGCATTTCTTGAATACATAGTCATCATAGTCACACTTTTCTAGTGCACTATTGTCAGGCTTATAGTAGATGTCTGCGAACGTATTGTGTACCATTTACTATATGAGAGAGAGACCCCCATCTCTCACCAGGATGAGAATGTACTTCATCCTCTTCTGATGCAGCTCCTCCACCATCTCTGGAAGATCCCCGAAACGGCGGGGGTCAAAGGTGAACACCCTGCGCTTGTCTGCGTAATCCAGGTCATTCCACTGCACGTCCTGACCACGACACCAACACCCAACCACCCCAAACCTGAAGGTCAAGAAGGCTTGCATGCTAATTCAAACAGAACTATGATATGGTTGTGCTAGTACAACAGAAGAAGAGTATCCAATGGCAGCATAATGCCAACGCAGTAAAAGTATTCTTTCGCTGAAGTTAACCTAAATGATAGCTGATGATAGAAAGGATAGCACTTGCTATTAATCGCTAGAGTAGTTACCAGGGGGAAGTTGGCTTGGTGCATGCGCCTGACCACTTCCCTGGTGGCATTTGTGGATGGGTAACCCCAGCGACACAGGTGGAACCCCAAGGCCCAGTACGGAGGCATCAAAGGATGACCTGAGGCAGGAGAGTAGGTTTGTTTTCAAATGTGGGTGGGATGACAGCTTTTTTGAATAGCTGAGGATTCATCCATTAAATATAATTGTTGTAATGAAAGTGTGTGTGTGTGGGGGGGGGGACCGATTAGCAGTTTTCAAAAAGTGGGTGGGACGTGTCTAATGAAACCGACATTTTAACTACAAAGTATACCTACAAATCCTATAATGACACCTACGCCCCTGACCAGAGGTAAAAGGGGGAAGACGCAGTCGGCTAGCTGCCTAACATTGACATTGTCCACTAGATATCCTTCTGCCTCAAAAAAAAATGTGTCAGGTACTCTGCGTTGGTCATCTAGGCCTATGTCAATGTTTACTTAAGTCAAAGCTTATGGGTTAATCTACCTATAACTTGAAGGTACTGTCGGACCACGCTCTGAGGATCTGGTCCCAGGAACACATACAGGTCCAGGATCCCGCCGACAGTCACCCAGGTGAGAGCAGGAGTGGGCTGTAATACCACCTCTGCAAAGTAACGGAGAAGTCAATAAACGAGTTTTATACCATGGTCTGGGTGAATACTCGATTCTGATTGGCTGCAGGGGTGTACATTAAAAAGTGATATACGGACACCTACTAGTGATATTGGACACCTACTACGTCATTTCAGCAAAACTGTCTTTTCACCGTTCTAAATGATTGCGCCGGCTACATGGTAGGCCTATATGAGCCTGTACAAAGTGTCTGAAATAAGTAACAATAACAACAGGGACGCAGTCCTCCATTTACAAGCCTCCATTTACAATTTTGAAAGACTTTAACAAGCCAACATGTCATTACCACAATGAGTGACTTCATATGTCTTTTAAACTATTTGCAAAATTGTACTTTTCTGTGTCACGTAACCGCTCATCTCACATCCCATTCGCTATTCACCTTGCTAGTCGATCTACTTCTGCTGCGGCCAACACGACAGTAGCCAACACACATGGCCGATTATTTTATTTGTAAAACTCTTTATTTGATTTGGGAACAATGACTTGGCTGGATAGCTGGCTAGTCTTGTTGTTAAACGTACTGTCAAATTATAATTATTGTTTGGAGAATATGTAAACTTAAATGCGATCATCTCACATCAGTCACAGGCTGCGGCCGTAGCCTAGACTAGTCTAGTAGCTACTTAGCACTAGCGTTAGTTCGTGAAAATATTGATATTGATTTGGGAGCAATTACATGGCTGGATAGCTGGGTAGTCTTAATGTTAAACATATTGTCAAATTATATTTACGGTTAGGAGATTATGTATACTTTGACGCGATCATCTCACATCCATTTGCTATTCAACTCGCTGCAGGCTGCGGCTGGCGACAGTGGCCAAGACTATGGTCGATAAAGGCTACTTTGTTCGTGAAAATCTTGATATTGATTTTGGGACAGTGACATGGATGGCTAGCTAGCTAATTTTCTCGTTAAACATGCTGTAATATTATATTTACTGTTTGTCAACCGTACACAATGTTATTGCCTTTGAATCTTGCTAGCATAACGTTAGCTTTCGGGCTAATAGTTCAGCCAAGGGAAAGCTGGTGTTGGGTTCTATGAGCTGAGCGGACTATAAAATATCAGAGTTGGCCGACGTTAAACAACGTTAGATTTCGATTGCAAAACGCATTAAAACATAGATTCATATTTGTAAAAAAAAACCTTGGCAAGTGACCATGGTACTCCGCTGCGCGTCGGACGGTTCACGCCTCCGCATCGTCCATTATCAGATGATATTGGACACCTCGTCGGGCATTATCTCTTACATAAAACACACAGAAAAGTGTGTGTTTGCGTGTGTATTTTTGACATTTCTACTACCCATGGCGTTGCTGTTGAGCAGGAAGACTCCGTGAGCCAGGCCATCTTCCTCCTGTACCATGTAGAAGGGGTGGGACCCATACAGGTTGGCATCACTCTGGGAGAAGAGATCTGGCATTAACCGGTTGTGCGGATGAAAGCCTTGTCGGGGCGTCACATTCTAATCGAAAAAATTTGACTTGTCCTACTCAAAAGGCGTTTAAATGACAAGCTGTTCATTCCTGGAACATATCTGAGTTACAGGGGGTACACATTTATTGGGGGGAGCTTACATGTGGTGCCATGTCTCTGTTCCACAGGGTGAAGGAGGTCCAGTTGAGTTCCAGGTTCAGGAGAGTGTAGTGCTCCCCAAGCCCAGACACCAGGCCCGAGGCCAGGGACGTGGAGAGCTGCAGGTACTGGTCAGCAAACAGCAACGGAGCCACTGTGGTGTTCACACTGACACACACACAGCACAGGGGGTTGTTAGGGGGTACCTTGTGGAAGGTCTACCTGTGACAGTTTTAAGTCATGATGAAGGCAGGATTGGCTATTCCATGCTCAGGAATGGTTTTGTCATTCAGGATTGAGACTGAGGCTGTGAGGTAGGCAGACAGGCAGAGGTCTACACAGACATGCACAGAAACGGCCAGCTAGCCTGCCTGCCTGCAGATCGAAAGACAGAAATGGCAGACTGACATGTAGAGACAGGAGGGTCAGACAGACAGCTTCACAGACACTTATGAGTACTCACAGGACCCGGCCATTAGACTTGCGGCGCACAATGAAGCCGAAAGGGTCAGGCTGGAATTCAGTGATGTAGAGGGGGTCCTGGGGATCGGCACCTCTGCTGGTGTGGCCAGGGCCCAGTGGAACCTCATATCGCTGAGTAAATGGATCCTTCAACTACAGAAGGGAAACCATAAGGTTATCAATTATCCGTTGCATATTTGAAGCACCCAGACTGCCACCGACATATCGCGACCACCTGAGTGAGCATAATTTTCCCTCATGGCTTCAGAGGCAATGTATTGGTGACTACAGATTAACCAGAATATGCAGTCCAGTCCTATTCTTTTTACACAGGAAGGCCTGGTTAAGCACACATCAAACTGGAGAAAATGGAGCCAGACTCACAGTGAGGTGCATCCTGCCTGCCGTCTCCTCCAACACCTCCAGTCTAAGAGTGGGGATGTCCTTGGGAAGGTATGAGGGAGTGGGCCTCTTCAGAGTGGCAGCCAGGCCCCTGGAGGTGGGGGTGAGGTGCCCCATTCTGTACCCACTGTAGGAAGGGGGGTAGAAGCACCAAGGGGCTCCCGGCACTGCATGTGGAATAGGGGCATAGCAGCAACTTCTCTCCTCACACTCTGTCTGGCTCAAGACCCGGTCTCTGGCACAGTTGAATCGGCTTTCCAAAGGCAAGCTGCATTCAGATTCACTGGGTTTGCTGAACCTGGCGATGAGCGAGGCTTCTTTGGACAATGTGGGGATGTGTGTTCGATGCTGAGACATAGCCACTCTTTGTGTTGTCTCTGGATTCTTTAAATTGTTTCTGGCTATCACATGAACAGGGGTTTTCTTAAACTGTTCTTCTGTTAACTTCATCACAGAGGCTTGATGGAAGCACAAACTTAAATAACACATCAACAAAGCCAGCATAAACAACACTGATAGACAGTTGGTGGTGAGACGGCTAATCAACCCCATACTTATAAGTCACACAGAAGTAGCCTACTGGTACTGTAGTCGTTTGCTGGTGTTGACGAGTTGAACGGTTTGAACATTCTTCAGTAACTAGTAGATATCGTGACACAAACTACATATCACTAGCCAGTCAGGCTGGAAGATTTTCCAGAGCTAGTGCAGGTTTAATGTAATTTCCCTCTCGGTTATGCGAAAACAAACGGCATAATCCGTGAAGCTACATTAGTTACACAGCACGCAACACAATCAGACATGTACATATCATCACAAAAAGAGCACGGACCAGTACAGAATTTGTTTTGAGGTAGCTATATTTCTTGAAAATAGCATGTGAGATAGCAAACTACAAAGTTAATAAATAGCTAGCTAGCTAACAAAATACAGTTCACATTTATACGGCAAGTCAGTTGGGACAAACAGAACCTAAATTAGTTTTTTTCCAATGTCGCCGACATGCTATCACGTGGTTCAAGTAACTCGCTGTGGTTCTAAAAAAACAAGTCTGCAAAAAACCCACTGCTGTCAACCTGTTTGAATTGTTTTCTGCGGGACAGAGAGCAGCACCATCTCGATTTACTATACTATTTTTGGTATAACACATAATATTAACTACTTACTAACCGAGAGTGAGGTCATGCCGGGAAATATCAAACGAGACTTGAACGTATCGACCGAGCGATAGCGAGGTTGATACGGCAAAGTCGAGGTTTGATATTTCCCGGCATGACCGAACGGTCGAGGTTAGTAAGTTGTTTATTATATGGCATTTTTAGCTCTTTTCATTTTGTAAATTGTAGGCTAATTGTATCTAGCTAGGCTAGCTCTCAAGTCTTCTCACGGTGTGTTTCAGGTGTTGTCTAGCAACCAATTACTTTTGATATAAAGCGGACAGTACGGTTCTGCTAAAATGGCTTTAATTCCAACACAAATAACGATTCTTTTAGAAAGTTAACAATTTCTTCGTCGCTGTTGATGTCTTCAGTATCGTCTGGTCTCAGTTGACTTCGATATCGCTAATTTTGAAGATGACGTCAGAGGAGGGCAATAACAATACTTATTGGACCGCTGGTCAATACGGGTTTGGCATGACTACCCATTAGCCAATCAGAAGGCTCGTACTGTCGTTGCCATATAATAACAATTGGTTACTGGTGTGTTGTATCATATGTCTGCTACTTTATTATTAACATATTACATTAACACTATAGGCTTCGGTGGCTGACATGTGCAGACGCACTGCAACTTAAGGAAACACATGCAACTAGACAAAACACAAGCAAATTATGAAACATCTTTATTAATTGGACAACACATGCGCAGCATTCAGCAAACACGCTGCAAATATAGAAAAGGGCTGCAAACGCTGCATCCAGATTACACAACGGAAGTGCTCCAAGCCTCTAGGGGGAGCGCTAAATGGAACAGTTTGATTTAGACCCCACGGAGCGAGAGAGAGAGAGAGAGCACAGAACATGTCTAATATAGGGTACTGTGAGGGGTACATAAAATAAACTTTGGTCATAAATTATATTTCACTCAACATAATGTACATTGTTGTTAAATGTATAGGGTGTGCCAAACAATTACTATAATTCATTGACAACACAACAAATGGCAAAATATAACATTAGCATTTTTTTCAATAATCTACACATTTCAAAAACATACATTAATATGAATGCTTTGGTGTTACCTGACATTTCAATGGCAAAAATAACAATTCAACAAGGTCACAATCATGATCACTTTAACATAAAATCTAAAATGTATCCACTTACAAAAATAGTCAATAAGAATAAGAAAATAATTGCTTGCAATACACTAATAGTATCATATAGTGGGGTACTGTGAGGGGTGCATAAAATAAACTTTTGTCATAAATTATATTTCACTCAACATACTGTACATTGTTGTTAAATGCATAGGGTGGGCAACCATCTCCCAAAAATGTAGAATGACTAAATACAATTTGCGTGTTCCATATCCTTTATTGATTGAGACATTATCGATATTCATATTGGTTGTCTTTATCAGATTTTACATATATCTACAGCGTTTGCTCCATTACATCGATAAAAGGTAATTCTGTTATGTAGGACTTCCTTTGACAATATCCACAGGCGTGACTACGTAATTAAAGATGCCTGGTTGCCTAAAATGCATTAAACACACTGTGCAACTGTTAAAAGTCTGAAAAAAGAAAGCACCGAGAAAGGAAAAAGTATTCACTCATAGCTTAAGTATTTTCTGCTCTCTCAAACTGCTAAACACTTATTATCCAGTTATCTACAAAAGCAAGACATTTTCCATCTATGGGAAAAAAAAATTCTGATAACTTTTACTGTCTATTCTTTCACTGTGATGTTGTATGCAACAGGTCCTCTAAATGTGAAGCCCAAGTAGAAAGTAACATTCTCATTGCCGTAGGGCACAGAGGCTATATTCAGTGGAGGAATACAAAATTTCTTCTGTTTAGGGCCATTCAGATAGATGACTCCATCCTCTGTCCACCCAGATACAGTCTTCAATAGGTGAGCTATTTCAGGCATTTTCCACGCCTCTCCACTGAACCACTTCATTCTCTTCTCAGACACAGAAAGGATGTTAGTGATTGCTTCCACTTTGCTCTTGTGGACAATCTTGCTCCAGCCGCTTCCATTGCTTAAGAAAAAATGTGTGTAAATTCTTCTTTTTCTGGTAGGAACATCCTTCATTTTGGTCCAGTAGCTCTTTTTAAGATACTCAACGGCTGACTGAACCATGTCATATTTGTTCTCTTTGTCTGTGTCGTCGTCCTCTGGCCAGAACAGTAAGGTGAGTAGGAACAAGGCGCTGGACAGACACTTACGTTTGTCTGTAGGGAACTGCTGACTGAGTGTCTGAAGATCTTTCAGGACAGCTACCTTTGGAGACTGTGTTGACGTGCAGCTAAGAGCAATATGTACTGCTATGTAGTTGACCAGATCCATTTGTTCCAGCCTAGCTTTCTGAGGGTCGCTTGGATAGAGAGATATAATTTTCTCTAGAACTTTTGCCGGATGTTTTTCTTTTGGGTCTGTCATAATGGAGAAGATAGTGGTTAAATTCCCCCCTCCAAGGCGACAAATGATCAAGCGTTTCATGAATGGAGTCAACGTAGCTGGGTTTGACTGACTCAGAGCTGTGCTAGGAGATGCTTCACAGAAATATTTCCCGTATTCCGTGGATTTCTTCACAAGCCATTTCAGTGGATGATTTATAATTTCAGGACTTTCAATGGTTTCAGCACCAATATCTGTCTGGAAGTAACTCAGGTCTTCTGAGATCCACTCAAGCGATGCATGTAGCGTCCTTTGAAGTTTTTTTAGCTGGCAGTGAAATGGTTCCCATGGCTCACTAAGTTCTTCTGGAATGTATTCTGTGAGCAAATACTTCATACATTCTGAGTGGCCCTGAGCTTTGTTTGAGAACATGTGCAGTGAGAAAATGAGCTTCAACAAGCTGCATCCAACTTCAACGGTTGCAAAGAAACCCGAGTTATTCATGTCTTCACGGTCTGAGATGGCTGCATTTTCACATTCTTTGAAACAGTCAATGGCTCTCAGGGCAGTTTCCACAGCATCTGCTGTGTTTTCTGCAGTCTTTGCTACCTTCTCAATTACTTTAAACTTGGCATGGAACCACTTTCTGTACACCTGACCTTTTGTGTCAAGTATGTATGAGTTCCTAGGCATTTGTTTGGCTGCTATTTCTGCCCAGTGTTTTGCCTCTTCAAATTTCTCATGGGTGTAATTGAGCCGAGCAAGTTGCTGAGCAAAAAATGCATCTTCGTGGAAACGTTGGTAAGCTTGCTTGAGTAACTCTATTGCCATGGCAGGAGTTTCATTTGCACACACATGCTCAATAAGAGGTGAAAAAAAGCTGTCATATTCATCTCCTTTACTGATTCTGCAGCGTCGCATGAACAATGCTCTCAGGAACTCTACATACTCCTTTCTTCCAAACCGATGCTCAAAAAGCACATCCTCTCGGAGCAGATTCATTGCCAAACAACTTTCTGGCTTTTGTTCACTAAGGAGCTGCTGAAGGATTTCCTTAGCAACTAATGGATGGATTATTCGAAGTGATTCAATGTGTGTCTTGTCATCTTTCAGATGTACCAAGACGAGTTTGGCCGGATCACTCAATGACTCCTCAAAAGTATGTTGCCGAAACCTATCCATGTGTACGGGTAGCGGCAGCAGGGCTTCCCAGTGGGACTGGGAAATGAAAGAGTTTGGAACATAGGTGTTCAGCAAAGCCACATAGTGAATGAGGCGGGTGACAACATCTTTGCGGTCAATGTCTTCTAGTAAATGTTTCACAAAGTTTTCCACATACTGCACAATTTTCTGATGCTTAAACTCTACACTCATCAAGACAAAAGTCAAAATAAAATGTATGTTGTACTGTTTTTTCAGTTTCTGTAGTTTCCCTGCAAACTTGATCTTCTCTTCAGGTGACAGTTTGTGAGTGACAGACACAGTATTCAATGGGAAGTCTTTGCACATCTTCTCTGGGTTATGTGAACGTCTGCAGCTCAACAAAATAAAGCATTGCCCCTGTTTTATTTTCTTAGTGTTCATGGCATTTTCTAATTCATTTCTTAGATCATGTAAGTTTTCTTTGTCGCAGTCTTCAATCAAAAGCAGCACTGGGACACACTTCTGGGGGTCTTTTTCCTCATACTCTCTCAGCTGAACTGCATGTTCAGTGACTACTGCAGCTGAGTACGATGGCTTCACAATAGCACATCTCAGGTCTTTCCTATTATTCCACATGATCTGTCTTGCCACAGTGCTTCCACCACTCCCGGGGTGATGGTAGATGTTGATATTGTTCACAGGACTTCTTTCCACACTCCATTTCAGGGCGTCAGTCAGAATTTTAGATATTTCCAGATATGCATCCCTCTGAATCACTTCGTCAACATACCCCTTTTCTGCAAGCCAGAAATTCAACCAGGTCACTCTTCCACCATGGTAAAACTCACTTTCAATGGTCTCTTTCTGTGATGTTACAAAGTCATCAGTTGTTTCATTACAATGGTCCATGCTGATGATTTCCAGGGAATACATCCTTTCTTCCTCTCTTGTTTCAAGAAGGCACTGTCCTTTAACAAAGATAGGCAGGTGCTTAGTTGCTCTAGAGGTGATAGGTTGGATTTGTTGCAGAGTAGCATCAACATGACTCATTTTCATCCCAACAACACTGAAGCGGTTCACCGTTTCTGTTCCACAAGAACCTTCTGCAAAGCTCTGCCACTTCTGGTAGTTTTCCCTCAGATTCTGATATGCATATGATGTCATCATGGCCCTCCATATCAGTGAAGAACTCAAAGAAGGTATGCAAGAGAGGTTTTTCAACTGGGGATGTGAGGAGAAACAGTGATAAGAATGTACCTTTTGGCAAGATCTGTTTGCAGATCAGTGACACACATTCTCTGAGGAGGGTCATTTTTGTTTTAATCCATGTCATTTCATCACAGGGGTTTTCATTTCCTTTGTAATCATTGCGTCCATTGCAGAATATCCAGCTAGTTTGGTCAAATAAATGCAGGTGACTCACAAATTGGTCAAGGGGCATACCACTTGGTATTTTGTAGTTCTGCATGAAATGCATATTTGCAGCATGGTGCTGAATGTATTTACTGCAGAGCCCTGACACCTTGGAATCTGGGTCAAAGTCAAACACACAGAATATGTTCAAGTTGAGTAAGAAGTCGATGCTTCTCAAATCGTCAGGTCTGAATTTGTTTGCAACAAGAATGTACCACTTCTCTTCCTCTATTAACTTCTTACCGTTAGTCACCAGCATTGTGAGCTTTCTTCCAAGATCTGGGCAAATGCCTGGACTGCCTAAATATTGACAGTGCTCTGCCTCATCTCGTAGAGCATCTCTGTCCTCAACTCGCTTGAAGAATTCTAATGGATCGCTCACTTGCTCTGTTTTTGTGCCCACCCTTCTGTAAAACGTGTCTTTTTCAAACTCAATTTTGTTATTTGATTCTTTGAAGTTTGGCAGACGAACAGAGTACATATTTTTCCTCACAATGCTGAAGGAAGGCACTATGTCAACCTCTACCACATACCTTTTTTCTTCACTATCCATGTTCAGGACCTCTATGAAGCGTGGGGGACGAATGCATTGCCGCATGTGCTCACTGTGTGAAGAACCGCTCCTCTCAATGCAATCTAATGCGTCAACATACATGTCTTTCTGTGGCACAGGAAAACCAATAATCTCACCATGTTCATAGCCCGCATCATCTCTACTGTCCATCACACCAAAGTGTATTGTGCCATTTGATCTAATATTCATACAGCCACTGCCAAATTTGATAACCTCTTTGGCAAATTTTGCCTGCAGTCTCGTGCGGTCCAGAGTGGCTGCAATAGTGAAAGACTTGTACTCATGACAAGGAGTAATTAGATCAAAAACACCAGATTCAGGTTGCAGTACATTGTGTTGGACATAAGTGGAATCAATGCCCTCCTTATCAAATGGTCGTGGCTTACAGTCTCTCTTTGTGGTCAACACACTAACAGAATGTTCTGGAGTGGTTGTATCCTTTGGGACCTCTGGAACCTGTTTCTGCTTTTTACTCCCTTTTTCAATACTTTGGGCACTTTGTGGTTTTTCCTTGACCTTTGATCTCTGCTTGGGAAGGCTTTCTCTCTTCTTGAGAATCAGCAAAGCAGGTCCTGATTTCATTTTAATTTCATTCCTCAGAAAGTCCTCAGTCAATTCAAGAAGGACTGTCCCAGTTACCTCTTCCTCTGCAATCCTTTTAATATACTGCTCCTTCACTCCTATAGTCCTTAACCAGGAGCTCACTTGAACTTCAGTCCACTCTTCAACTGGCAGCATGACTTCTTGTTCTGCTGTTGCATGCAAGTAAACATACATCATAGAAAAGGTATTTACACTACAAAATGTTAAATATTCAGTATTCTAAGTATGAAGTCAGACATGTTTCTGTGAAATGTTTCTTACCCATTATTGGTATTCTGTGTCAAGCTCACTGCTGGAAGTTACGAATCATCAATCTGCAAACAGAAAGTTTAAGTGAAATTTAGTGTTCTTTTTTATGCAGCATGTATTACCAACACCAACCAGACTAAACAACTTCAGGTCTATTTAAAATGCTGTGACACATCCACAGCCATAATGCATGTCCATCCCACACAACCACAAGGTAAGCACTGGGACCTGTTGTTTTATTGTGTGTCTGTTTGACTTTAAAATTACCGGCTCAGTAGATTTGGGTTTCTCCTCCGCAATGGAAATCAGGATGTGCAGGAAATACTGAAAAACAAGTTTTAGTCGTTGACGTTAAATGCTTTGTTTGTCCAGACAAGCACTTCCCTGAATATTGTCCAGTACTAATAGCAAATTTGATACCGTATGAATCTGGAATGTCCAGCAACTACATTGAGTCAGATCGGGAAAATGTTTGTACATTTATGTTTGTCTAGTAGTTCATCTCCCATTTTACATATGTATTTCTTTCAGATTATCTCTTATAACGGTGAGGTAAAACATCCCACAAAATGGTAAATCAGTGCTAAACTTAATGTTTGCAATTCCAGATCAGCAATAGTGTACAAAACTGCTGAATAATGAAATAAAAAGCTAAAAGATTTTGTTAAAGAAAAAAGTTGTTAATCATGAGTATTACATTTGGACTATTTATTATCTTGTTCGGACAATTTATCATCCAGTCTGAACAACATGATGAGTCGTTCTTATTTTGTGAAACCACTTTCAATCAAACTCAAGCTAGGGTTAAGCACGGAAGTTCAGACAAGAATCAGGGCCAGGTTAAGGTCACCTGGGGCCCGGGGCAGAAGCCTCCCCCCCCCCTCCCCGCCCGCCAAATATGTTATTATTATTTATATATATAAATAATACTTATATATATTTATAAGTATTATTTATAGCAATATATTAGAGAGAGAGAGAGATTGGTAATACAATTAGAAAAAAAGTTGAAAGTTTTGGGGTTTTAGGCCTACTTAAAACATCTGCCTGTCGCTCTCTTTTTTGCTGATTAATTTTTCGTTTTTTAGCCCCACTTTCATATTTTCTTATTGTTTCATTCGAAGCCATTGTTGTCTCCAGGGCAAGGTTAAGGTCAACTTGGCTCTGTTCGAAAACTTAGACAGCTGTCATAATCCTTGATGTTTTACTAGACAGCTGTCTAACCAGACAGCTCTC
>CAEFZP010000659.1:0-31084 GCA_903064625.1 Mallotus villosus
AGCACAACAACATCAGAAAACACATGCAAGAAGACAAAACACTAGCAAATTAAGAAAACATCTTCATCAATTTGACAACACTTGCGCAGCATTTAGAAACACATGCAAGAAGACCAAAACACTAGCAAGAAGACAAAACACTAGCAAATTAAGAAAACATCTTCATCAATTTGACAACACATGCGCAGCATTTAGAAAACGCATGCAAGAAGACAAAACACTAGCAAATTACAAAACGCTGCAAAGGCCACAACACAACGGAAGTAGGCCACAACACGACGGAAGTGTTTCCAGAGGACACTTAAAAGTGATGCACACGTCCAGACAGGCTTGCTAGCGATTTCGGATTTCAGTGGTGTTGGAAAATCATGACATAAAAAGTAAGTGTTTTTGATTTATTTTAACATTGTGATCGCATGATTCAGATATTAGCCTATTGAAGTGATCTGCTGTCAAACTTTCGTTAGCCTTTTGCTTGCTATTAGCCTGCCAATTCTAATAACCGGATGAAATAAATACACACAGTTAATTCATTGATACCATAGACTGTATACTGTGAAAGATGTTGTTAGCTGGCTATAGTTATTATCAGAAACTTTAATAGGGGACAAAAGACTACCTGTGGGTTTTCCTGACTAGGCTAATATAGTCTGGTAGGACCAGGCAAGTACACGTGTGACGTTTAAACTTTTGATATTTTTTAAGCCATACTTAGCATTCACATTGTTCCTTTCCCCCTTTCCCCAGGTGATGTATTGTCCATATTGTGGAGACGATTTGGCTGGACATATTGGAGGTTTTTGTGGCTCCTGTGGCAGCAACATTCAGTTTTTGGCACGTTTTCAAGAAGATGGTATGCTCTTCCCCAAAAGTCAAGTATTTTATGATCATTTGAGTTTTTATGTCTTATTTGTGCATGATGTGGTAGTGTAGAAAATAATTATATATACATGTAAACGAGCTCAAATACATCAACAAGTTGAACCAGTTGACTTCACATGATAAACAGAATTAAACACAAATTTTGCATGTAGTTTGGTAATCATGAGCTGTATCCTGTATGCACCTGGTCCACCTTTTATTATTTATTTTGAGTGTTAAATGCCAGTTCAAGTTTTTCTTTTTGTTGGTCGTGCTGGAGTTGTTCACACATTGAGCATATACAATATCTACACGTTTATGCAATGAACAGTCCACAGTTTTTTTCTTTTATTATTATTTTTTCTTAAGATTTCATTTCTAATGACCCTGTTCTCTTTTCCCTTCAGAACCAGTATCTGATGAAGTCACAGAGGCAGCGCTCATCCTTAAGTACTTTTCAGAGGGCCACACATATGAGGTTATCCTAGACTTTCTTGAAAAAAAGCACAACATTTTTCTGAGTCTGAGAACCATAAAGAGGAGGCTAAAGGAAGTAGGCCTTACTAGGAGGACAGACTACACTCCAATTGCCACTGTGCAAGCAACTATTGCCCATGAACTGCGTGGCTCAGGTCAACTATTGGGTTACAGAGCAATGTGGCAGACATTGCAACAAAAGCATCACCTGACAGTCAAAAGGGATGATGTTTAGAACGATAATATCCAGACTGGATCCATCTGGAGTTGAACTTCGCTCTCGACGCAGGTTTGCACGGAGAGGATATTTCACAGCGGGACCAAACCAAGTGTGGCATGTCGATGGCTACGATAAACTCAAACCCTTCGGTATTGCCATCAGTGGCTGCATTGATGGCTTTTCGAGGAAAGTAATGTGGCTCAAGAGTGGCAGCACTAATAATGATCCAGGGATCATTGCACAGAATTACATACAATGTCTAACGGAGTTTGGACAACTTCCAGCCCGCCTTCGCACGGACTGCGGAACTGAAAATGGAACAATGGCAGCAATTCAGTGTGCACTAAGATCGCAACATACTGATGACTTTGCAGGAGCCCGCAGTCACATGTATGGTACATCGACTGCAAACCAAAGAATTGAGAGTTGGTGGTCTTTCTTTAGAAAGCAAAGGTACATTTACATTTATAAATGCCCTATTTTGCTATGTGAGGTTATTGTTGCAGAAATCAGCAATTTAATATTAGAAAAAGTATTTGTAGAAACTAGAAGGGAGACAATCTCAACTCAAGAATCAAGGAATGGAACCAATGCATACATCCTGGATTAGAACCAGGCTTTTTTTGTTGAATACTTTTAGAAAGCATTTGTTTTAACACTAATTTCCGATATGAAAAATGTTCAGCACTAAAACATTGCGTATGTTGTCATTCCACCATTAGGACACAGTTCTGGATTGAAGTCTTCAGTGACCTGAGAGAGGGGCACCTTTTCAACGGCACCCATGAGCACAAGTGCTTACTGCGGTATGTGTTCCTGGGCATCTTGCAAAAAGAGCTTGATGAGTACAAAAAACTTTGGAACAACCACACCATCCGACCTGTTTGTCAATCACGGTGTCCATCTGGCAAACCAGAAGCCATGTACCACCTTGCTCACAGGTTTGTATTTAATCCATGCGACGTGACCATGTTCAGTAAATATCAGATTGCATTTTCACTTATGTAAGTTTAAAGACGTGTGATTAGAATATAATTCATAAGCTCCATTCCACACCAAACCTACATTATCAATGTGCAAAGCAAAATGCTGGATTTATCGGCTTCAATACTAAAAGGTGCATTGTGGTGGTGATGAGCTGCTGTCAAACTGTGGCTGATTTCTGTTAACAAATGTAATGTCTTTGTTTAAAATGTTTAACAGCTGATTTATTGTAGTTTTAGTTCAAATACTCATTCAGCATTTTAATTTCTGACTGGCCTTAGGTTTGGTGGAAGGGAGTGTGGATTCCCAGTGCCCCAGGAAGCCCTTCACCAGTTTGATGGCATTCTGCCAGCTCAACATAGTCTGTGTGGTGATGACAATCTACAGATTCACTTTGCAGACTTGGAGAGACAGAGTGCGCTGATTCAACCAGTCGACTGGACAACTGCTGTTCGGAATTATATACAGTCGTATGCAAAAGTTTGGGCACCCCTGATAATCTCCATTACTTTCATCTATAAAATGTTGGGCGTTTGGATGAGGAACGTCTTTGTCATATATATACACATACGTCATGGACAGTGATATTTTAGCCGTGAAATAAGGTTTATTTGATAAACAGAAAATATGCCATACGCATCATAAGAGAATTAGACACTTGCATAAATTTGGGCACCCCCAACAGAAAAATCACATTAATATTTAGTAGAGCCTCCTTTTGCAAAAATAACAGCTTCTAGACGCTTTTTATATCCTCTGATGAGTGTCTGGATTCTGGATTGAGGTAATTTGGACCATTCTTCCTTACAATACATCTCCAGTTGAGTAAGGTTTGATGGGTGCCTAGCGTGGACAGCCCGCTTCAAGTCACCCCATAGATTTTCAATTATATTCAAGTCTGGGGACTGGGATGGCCATTCCAAAACATTGTAGTTGTTCCTCTGCATAAATGCCTTAGTGGATTTGGAGCAATGTTTCGGGTCGTTGTCCTGCTGGAACACCCAACTGCGCCGTAACTTCAGCTTTGTTACAGATTCTTGAACATTATTGTCCAGAATTTGCTGGTACTGAGTTGAATCCATACGACCTTCAACTTTAACTAGATTCCCAGTTCCTGCACTAGCCACACAGCCCCACAGCATGACGGACCCCCCCACCAAATTTTACTGTGGGCAGCAAGTGTTTTTCTAGGAATGCTGTGTTCTTTTGCCTCCATGCGTAACGCCTCTTGTTGTGACCGAATAACTCCATCTTTGTCTCATCAGTCCACAGTACTTTGTTCCAAAATGAGCCTGGCTTGTTCAAATGTAGTTTGGCAAACCTCAAGCGAGCCTTTTGTGGCGCGTGTGCAGAAAAGGCTTCTTCCGCATCACTCTCCCATACAGCTGTTCTCTGTGCAATGTGCGCTGAATGGTCGAGCAATGCACAGTGACACCATCTGCAGCAAGATGACCTTGCAGCTCTTTGGAGGTGATCTGAGGGTTGTCCTTGACCATTCTGACCATTCTTCGCCTTTGCCTCTTTGTTATTTTTCCTGGCCTGCCATTTCTGGCCTTAACAAGAACTGTGCCTGTTGCCTTCCATTTCCTAATGACATTCCTCACAGTGGAAACTGATAGCTGAAACCTCCGGGATAACTTTTGTAGCCTTCCCCTAAACCATACTGCTGAACAATCTTTGTTTTTAGATCATTTGATAGCTGTTTTGATGCCCCCATTTTGCCACTGTTCAGAGGAGAATCAAAGAGAAGCAAAACTTGCAATTGGCTAACTTAAATACCCTTTCTAATGATTGAATGCACCTTTTTATGTAATTGAAGGCTTAACGAGTTAATCAGACTAACTATGTGTTGCAGTTAATCAGCATTTAGTAGGCAGAGGTATTCAAATCAAATAAATGATAAGGGTGCCCAAACTTTTGCACAGCCTTTTTTTCACATTTGATTTAATTTCACACAACTAAATACTGCTACACCAAATATCTTTGTCTGGAAAACACCCCAGCACTCAGTGTTAACTAGAAAAGTAATATTACAATATTATATTGATCTTTTTGGTGAAGACAGGAAATTATCATGCAGCCTCAGAGGGGTGCCTAAACTTTTGCATACGACTGTATCACTGAAAAACATGTCTCTACTTTAGAAACAACCATACCTTTATGTACGACCTTGAGAAAAAATTGCCACTTTTAAGTCTGTGCAATAAACTCAGTGCCCTTTTTTGCTGGCATGTGACATTTTTGAATTAAATTTTGTTTATTGCATGTGCAATGCATGTGTAAGCACGTACATGTACATATCAGAGCTATGAAAAAATGCAATGGGAATTGTGAGCACATAAGTGCGTGGACATATAATTGATCAAGTCAATTCTTCAAATTTTGGTGAAAGGAGACTCAATATAGTTATTTTTTATTATCAGTCTAGAAAGTTGTTGTATGATTTCTAGTGCTGACAAACGATACAACTATTTAATAAAGATATCACAATGTCAGTTAACTTGATTAATCGCACATTTTTTTATATTTTAAATGTCACTTGATTTCTTGTCCTATTAATTTCTCATTTTAATGCTCTTGTCACACACATTCTCTACACCCTTATAATTCTGTGTATCTTTTCTAAAATAATGCGTTAATGCCATTAAGAACCTCTAACTGACAGCACTAATAATTTCCCACTACAAACTTCAATAAAGCCCAAACCCTGGGGCGTTTTGCAAGCCAAAGTCCATGGCTTCCTGAAATGCTTCGTATGTGTGTGAGATTGGGAGCTTGATTGTGGTGGCACACACATTTGCCACAGGAAAGCGCGCCTTTTGGAAGATTATCTGTGGCTGTGGCTTCATTGATGAAGCGGGAACTTCCCTCAGCCCAGTTCCAAACATTAGAATGTCCTCCAATGAAAGGTTTGCCTCTTTTCTGGGAGGGAGGGCACAAGACAAAGAAGATGTTAGGCTTTTGTTTTTAATAACAGATTTTGGCAGACAGCAATTTCTGAAACTTATTCTCTTATGGCTACTTTAGAATCAGTGTACACATTGGCTATCAGCTGTAAGAACTTAGTTACTTCATATCTCACGGATAGTTGCAGTGATGATTCTGCATATTTCTTATCTAATTATAATAACATTATTACCTTCAACATAGAGCAGATAGTCTCGCCAGTAGCTCAGTGTTCTGGTCTCCTCCTGGCGCATTGTGCTACCGGCTGGACTGAGCTGCACATGAAAAACACTCTCCAATTCATCAGCTGTAAGTTGTTTCGCACTGTAGCACAGAAATGGCATCAATAGCGCAGGATGCTGTTCCAGGGCATTGAGAACATCCAGGGTTGCAAGTCCGTCCTTGAACCTACAAAACATACAGATTGACAGTCAGACAATTCAAAAGAAAAACATTGCATAATCATTGAGAATATGTAAACAATTACTGGAGGATATATACATTTACCATGTAAAAGTTATTGACATAATAACAACAACGCATAGTTATCATAATAAGTTATAGTTATTTCATAGGGACAATGAGTCTAGAATAATTTCCACATATTTGAAATCTGACACCACCTTGAGCTAATCATCATAATAAAAGTTCCGTTTACAGCCATCAGTGTCCATGATATTTAACTTAGTCAGCTTAAACAAATCAACCATTTTGGACAAAACACAGAAAATAATTGAACAGATGAACCATGAAGGATAAAGTCTCACATTTTTTCAGCTCACCATTACAGTTTTTCCACAGATGAACACCTTTGTTATGATACATTGAAGTTTTGCATTTGTAGAATGATTTTCTATGTAAATAAATAAATTAAAAAAAACACCAAATAGACAGAATATGTGATACCTCTGGATGGAAAGATGGTTCCTGTAGATGAAATACCACTGAATGTAATCATCTTTGACTTTCTTCTTGTCGTCCAGTGAACTCATGAAGCGATAACAGCCTGCTGTCTGAAGCATGCTGGAGTGTTTGTCTGTGAGTCTCTGGAGTTCCTCTAGTGATGTAGTATTATTTATCTAGTGTAAAAAATACAGTAGTAGCAAAAGTATGTCTGGACTAAGGTATTAATATCTATTGAAAGTTTTGTGTCAGTTTTATGATTTATGAAATTGCTTATCATCACAACCCAACAACATACCTCAAGGAGGGCCTTCCTCACTGCATCATCAGGGATATCCTCAAGTGTAGCCTCAATTGCCCTTTACTTTACCAACGAGGTACCGGAAGAAGTTTGGGTGGAGACAACGAGGCCCTGGACCGCCATGGACAATAGAGACTGCAATCATTCTTCCAACGTGGAAGTATTCATCGTCTTCCAAAGCTAAAAAATGCCAATATTGCAATGTCAGGACAAATCAATTTACAACAATGTAAAAACATGAGAAAACAGGATTACCTTTACTATCGAATGAGAGGTATTTGGCATTATCTTTGCCTTCAAACACTCGTCTCGTCTTTGTGGCGTCAATCAAAAGCGTAAGAAATTCTCGAGTAGGCCCACCGGTGTCGATAGCCTCTTCCACCTGCTCATCATCTGTGAATCTCACCATCATGTCATAGGTAGGGTCATATGTGGATCGCTTGAACCCTCTTATGGCACCACCCCAGACATTGGCCCGGTTAATGTTAAATCTGCAGCAGGAGCTTGAGTCACGCTTCAGAGACAAATTGGAGACCAGGTCTGCAGCCGTCAGACCATCACTGTAGAAGAGAAGCAAACCGTCAGTTAAAGGCAAGAAAAGCTCTGCCTCTTTGTTGTTGTGCGGATTATTTATACTGCGAATTAAACATTTATTTTCTAAATGTATGAGTAAGCTATTCGGCATCACTCAAATGATAAGCATAATTCAGACATGACGATCTGTATTAAGTAATATATTTTGAGAGGTCCACATGACCATATTCTTTTGCAGAGGAGAACCAGCTTGACATTTATTTCAATATTTAATAAATCATAGGACTATACTGAAAGGAACTTCAAATGTCTAAGTTGGTTTGAGACAATATATATCTTATCTAAGGTTTAGAAAAACAAGAAATGCTTAAGGTAAACAACTAGTACCTGTGTTCCTTTGGCAATTCCTCTTCTATCTCACAATCTGAAGAACTGCTGTCAATGATGACAGGTGCATAGATATTGGTGTATGTGCTGTGGAAGGAAGGTACACTAATAATTGCCTTTTGAATAAAACAATGGGATACATATAATCTCGAAAGTATTCTGATACAGAATTTGTGTTGCTTTGGCTCTGTATTGCACCCATTTAACCTCATCGTTAATGTTTAATTTCAAATCCACTGTTCAAAAGTATGGAACCATAACAATGAAAAACTATGTCACTATCCCAATACTTTATTACTGTACCAAAGATGTCAGAATAAAAACTCTTAAAGTTATGTTTTATGACTGACTTGTAGAAGTCACTTGAAGTAAGCTGATCTTCTGAGGTGGTTGTCTGTTCGGGCCTCGTCACACTCTTGGCCTGTATCATTGATCACATTACACATCACAGCACAATAAAAGTTAGACGTCACATACATAACCTGAAAACAAACTCAACAAGTGCAAGTTTAATATAGAATATTACATACCTGTCCTTTAGATGGATGGGATCTTGTGGGTGAGCTAAAAATACAAGTATTAAAAATGTCTTAGTAGAAATTGTCATTGTGTTGTAGAGAACATACAATGCTTTCTGAAACATACTGACATTCCTATTGCTGGAACAGGTACCAAAAGAGCAGAAATGTTACTTACCACTGACTATACTGTGGTGTACTGCACTCAGGACTTGTCCATAGCTGCCAAGTGTAAACATCAAACCCTAACTTATTCATAGCCTTAACACTGAATCTTACCACTGTATATGCTTATATGCAACTGTTGTCCAGAACATTTTACTGTAGCTGAACTGTACAGCACAGAGATCTTGAAAAATCATTCCCTGAGATGTACCTACCACTGTGTCAGATAGAGGTGACATATTGAGTGGCACCCTAACAACAACCTCATCATCCTCATCCTCCTCCTCCTCCTCTTCCTCCTCATCTCTGTCACCTTCCAAAAGTTTTTGTGATAACTCCATTTAAAGATATGCCCAAATAACATTCTAAGCAACTATACTATAGCTGGAAACCAAAAAACTCCAACCACTAATGACTAAAATAATCTGATTTGTTGTACATGTACAGTAGGCCTATATGTATTGTCTTTCAATACTTACTGTTTGACAAGTCCTCAAGGGTGCAGATGTATAATGTGATCCTTTGATACTGTTTTCCAATGGCCTCTTTGTATTTTTCGATTGTAAAGACAGTCTCAGTCCCAGGGATAAATTTGATCGGCGAGCCATCAGGATACAGCAAGACATATTCCCCATCTTTTATGTCTTTGTTGAAATCTTTTATCTTTCTCCAGGCAGCTGCCAAAAGTTGCTCAGATGACCACTGAGGTTCAACTTGAACAGGAAGAGATTTCCCTCTCATGGGCTTGAGGCCATGCTTCGTCTTGACCATCATCCCAACAGAAATCTAGATGACAAATCAGAAGTTAAGACTATTGCGTCAGACAATGCAATTTAGCAGTATCAAACATCAATATTTACTTACCGTGACTGTTTTCATTGTTTTCTTTTTTTTGGGGTTCGAAAATCTTTTCCTCTCAGTTGCTTTTTCTGCCCTGTATTTCATAAACTGATGCATAGCTGACTTATTGGAACATGCATCAGTCCCTAGAGACAGAGAGAGAGAGGGAGGGAGAGAGAGAGAGAGACACACACCGATTAAAAAAATATCACGCTAATATCACCTTCGGGCTCAATTTGAGATGAGTAACGTTTTTCACCTGCAGTCCTCGATACTGAAGAAGCCGCTGGTATAAAGCCGATGTCCTTCCCACAGGAACAGCAGAATTTTGTTGAGTTATCCAACCAGACCCCACAGAAAGGACAATACATGTTTTTCTGAAAAATACGTTTAAATACCATGTTACATTGTCTTCTGCTGTCCGTTATTTCATAATAGAATCGGTATACAACTTAAAATATTATTCATGCTGTCTTACTGCATCTATGGAATTAGTTTTCGTCCTTGAACTTTACTTAGTGACAGTTCTGAGTAACTATAGTAAACATATTTCTGATAGTAGGCTAACTATAGCCAGTTAAAAGCGTGTTTCACACAATCTATTTCACAATTAATTAACTGTGTGTATTTATTTCATCCGGTTATTAGAATTGGCAGGCTAATAGCAAGCAAAAGGCTAACGAAAGTTTGACAGCAGATCACTTCAATAGGCTAATATCTGAATCATGCGATCACAATGTTAAAATAAATCAAAAACACTTACTTTTTATGTCATGATTTTCCAACACCACTGAAATCCGAAATCGCTAGCAAGCCTGTCTGGACGTGTGCATCACTTTTAAGTGTCCTCTGGAAACACTTCCGTCGTGTTGTGGCCTACTTCCGTTGTGTTGTGGCCTTTGCAGCGTTTTTGTAATTTGCTAGTGTTTTGTCTTCTTGCATGCGTTTTCTAAATGCTGCGCATGTGTTGTCAAATTGATGAAGATGTTTTCTTAATTTGCTAGTGTTTTGTCTTCTTGCTAGTGTTTTGTCTTCTTGCATGTGTTTTCTAAATGCTGCGCATGTGTTGTCAAATTGATGAAGATGTTTTCTTAATTTGCTAGTGTTTTGTCTTCTTGCATGTGTTTTCTGATGTTGTTGTGCTGTGGCCTCTCAGGGCCACCGTAGATATGGACTCAAAGTGCAAGTGTTGGCGTCTAACACAACAACCCAACTATTTAGCTAACAAGCTAACTTTAACTCGCTACGACCACTGCAGTTGGTCGCCTCGATACACAACAAACTATGTCAAACCGATTACATAAAGATGTGTTTTATGGCTAAAAATACGATAATTAATATACTTGTGTTTAACTTTACTTGTGCTTAGCTTTGATGACGTGTTCGCTGCAAATACGTGTATATTTGGACGGCTGCCATTGTATGCCCTCCCCGGAGACAGAGGTAGCGTTACGTTTAATGGCACAAATCCACAATCTTCCAACCCTCTATATTTTCTTTATCGGACGGAATTCTGTAGAAACACAGTCCAGGCTTGTCTCCTCTGCAATTAGTGCATCCGATAGCACAACAACTATCCGGCATTATGCCTAAACAAAAGCAGCAGACTCAACGTAAATGTATGACTTTATAATGGGTGGCGGGCAGCGGAAAGTCTTTTTTGCCCTCCAGGGGGCAGTGTTGCCAGATCAGTTTCCAGCCCAATCACATCTTAGAACCCGCCCATTCCACTAAAAACCAGCCCAAACCACGAAGTTGCCAGACACCCGTGTAAACCCGTAGAATCATAACACATGCAACAGAAAAACACTCGTAAGTATCCAGAGCTTCATATCTGCATCAAATAACCACACATAGGCCTACGTGATAGAAAAATATGTTTTGCGAATTAAAATCAACCATAGGCTACACAAATTGCAAGATGAACCTCTGGCATTCTAGTGCAAAACCCAGATTAGTAATAATGTCAGCTGTACGTAAAAAGGTGCACTTTTAAGCCGTGTAGGCCTAATACATTTCATTAATTACACAAATGACCCGTATGAGGAGTTGAGGACTAGCCTACTTGCGAAACAATTTAAAACAAAAAAAAATGCACAGAGCGCCTCTCCCTGCCTCTCTTTTTCTCCTCTCTCCCTCCCTCTTCCTCCTTTTCTCCTCGCTGCTTTCCACACCTGTAGCAGCTGATTGAGATTCCGAACACACAACCACGAAAAACTAGTTTTAAAATAAACAAGCTAATGCCATAGAATACGTGGGCTACAAATCAGTCACAGTGCAAATAAGATTAGGTGACATAAAAAAAAACATCTTACCTTTACGCAGAATCAGCGTCTTTCTCTTTCCATTAACTTGAACAATGTTGATAACGAAGAACTATTTACAGTCACTGGAAGCCAGGTCGGCTGGCTAATACATGGATGAATCAAACCTCCCCAACAACTGTCGGGGAGGTTTGAAAGTGGCGGACGTCAATCCGTTTCTGCTCAGGCCAGAGCGCACATCCATGAGACTGGAAAGGAGCCGTAATCCCATGCGATTTCTAGTGTCATCCTTTAACAGCGCCACCTGGGAAAACGCTCTCTCAACGTGGGCATTTGATATTGGCAGAGTGAGCAATCTGATGACACCCAGTGCTAAATCTTTGAAACACTGGTTTCCTCCAGCATCTTGAAATGCCTCAACTTCCATCCAAAAGGCGTCAATGGCCTGATCACTTGAGAAGCCGGCTGATGCAATGTTTCTCCACTGGCTCTCCAATATGTCCACCGAACAAGAGAACAACTCAGCCGGCAAGTCTTTTACTCCTGGCCTGTTCATTGTTGACATCACCTGCTTCGGACAAAAAAGCTCCAGTTTGCGGAGCATTTCCATTGATGCAGGAAGACGCATTTGATACTGCACAAGCACTTCTTTTAGAAAATCAAAACAGCGCGCGGAAATTACATCCTTCAGCTCCGGCGCTAATGTGCTGGCTTCCAGCCGCTGTTGGAATGAGAAGCCCAGGTCCGCGTCCTGGTGTGAGAGGTAGAGGCTGGATGATTTAAGGTCAAGTTCCCGGAGACGACTGTCGTTGTTCATGCGTAATACGCTGGGCTTCACAACTCTCCTCAAAGTCGAAATGTACAGCCTGTCAAGATCCCTAAAAACACCGTATCTCCCGTTTCCAGCTGGAAATTTTTGTTGACGGTTTTGATTTCCATCAACACGGGCCGGAGGAAGTGCATATACAGACTGTTTGATTTGTCACTGTACATTTCATTCAAAAGCCTGGCTGCATAGCAGTGTTCGGCACTTGAAACCAAACTGAAGTGTAGCTTGAGGGCATCTTCCTGCTCTAAAATTCTTTCGATACAGTCTGAGATCACCAACCAACGGGTTGAGCTGGGGGATATGAATTTCAGAGGACAGCCGCCGTCATTGATGGCCTTATAGACGTTGTTATAGTCACCCTGGCGCTTTGCTGAGTGTGCGAACCAGTTGTAGGTTTCTCTTATCATGTAGTCCAGATTGCTTGGAAGAAGTTGCATTGCTTTATGAGCCACTATATCCAATGAGTGGCAAACGCAGCGAATAAGATGTAAACTAGGCTGCTTTTGTTTGAGGAGTGTGAAAACGGAATGATTTTTTCCGACCATAACACTTGCCCCATCCGTTGCGATCCCCACCATATGTTTAATGTCCAGGCCACATTCACTCAGGAAATAAACAATTGCTTCTGATATGGCTTGAGCATCCGCGCTGAGAAGATCAACAAGCCCCAGGTAAGTACTGACAAACCTGTTGTGTTTCTGTGATCGGTACTTAACGCATATGCAGAGGAGCTTGTTAACCGATATATCTGTAGTTTCGTCCAGATAGAGAGAATATGGAGACTCACCAACATCTTCCTTTAACTCCTCTCTGAAATGGGGTGCCAGAACAGATGTGATAACCGCTGTACACTTTGTCCTGTGCATTTTGAACGCTCCCATCTCCTCTTCGAGTATATCTGACAAGTCCTCAACAGCATTGATGGAAGTGTGGCAGGCAACGTAGGTTGCAACCCTGAGTTCGCGACGTTTTTGGTCATCTTTGACTGTGCCTTGTCCTACACCAGATCCCATCCGTACAGCAAACGATTTGACACTCGGCGCACAGCGGGACTTGTGTTTTTTTGTGGCGCCATGTTCTTTTAAATCATTAAGGTGAGCTCTTATTTCTGTGTTACAAAACTTGCAGCGGGCTTTAGAGTCGTCTCCTGGGACAGCTGCGATCCAGGTCTTGAGTTCAGGGTCGGTCTCCCATTCCTTCCTGTAGGATTTTTTATATTTTCCCCACTTCGGCATGATGCTAACAAGCTAGGCCACCCGCTTCAAATTTAGCGCGGCTACAGTGCGTTTGCTGAGCTGACGTCACGGTTAAGTTGCCAAATGTAATGATGCCGATTGGGGGGGAAAAGATGCGAATTGAATGAACTACAACTCAAGTTAATAATTTTTTAATTGTTTAATTTAAAAGATATAGTGAGAGTGCTGTTTTCACATTATTAAAAAATCGCCAAATGTGGGCAAAAGCAGCCCAAATTTTATTCAACCGCCCAATGTATTTTTTCCCCGCCTGATGTAAACAAAAGTAGCCCAATTGGGCGGAAAACCGCCCAATCTGGCAACACTGCCAGGGGGGCGTGTCCATTGGAACGTGACGTCACGTGAAAACTATGAATATCTTGATATTTCATAGCATTTTGAAGCAGTTGCGGCAATGATTTACGTTACATCGAGCTGTCAGAGAACTCCGTTTAGAGAGAATTTAGGGAGAGGTCACGTGACCGTGAACATTGCTTTCTGCAGTGGTGGATAGATATGATCCATGTTCTGTGTCTCGGACTGCTTAAAAATAGGGGCTATAGCCCCAACTAATTGATTGGGTTCATTCAAGTCACTATTTTTGAGTCGGCTTTATGTAGCAGACGTCCTGATGTTCCATAGAACTACTACCACCAAACTGAACACAAACCTAACCTTCCTGAACTGGGGGGAAAGGTCACTCTGTCTAATAAGGGGGAGGAGCAGCTATGACAGCACCTGCCAAATAAACCCCTCTGTGCTGACTCACTCTGGAGGCCCAGATGGATTCTGTCACAACATTGATCCTCTTTCTACAGGCTGTCAGGCTGTCTGGTCACAGAGGACGGCTGTTCTTCTCTGGCCTCAACTCTGAGGTCAAACCCCTTCCACCTGAGGGAACTGGACCTGAGCTACAATCATCCAGGAGAAAAAGGAATGAAGCTGCTCTCTGCTGGACTGGAGGATCCACACTGCAGACTGGAGAAACTCAAGTAAGGAGATGTTTGTGTTTTTATATACCTCTTAATGTAATGTTGCTTAACACTGAATAGACATCTAAGTATCATCATCATCATGAACTTTATTTCGGACACTTACTAGGTCCATAGATTACAAAACAACATACAGACAAACATATAATAAAATCACGAGGTACATCATTTTCTGAGGTGACTCAGACGCCAGTGAGTCCACATGTTAGAAAAGTATCGTATTGAACATAGTGCTGGATTGGCAGTGTTTCCCCTAGGATTTTTTTTTGCAGTGGGGGCAGGTCTGTCCGAACTCATTTGAGTGAGAATGTCGCACGGTAGACCGCATAGTCATAGGCGGCAGCCATGTCTTCACGTCATGTCACAAAGCTAATCATTTAACAGTTTTACAGTCAAATCTACAGTCGAGCAGGGAAGCTTTCAAGAGATATGGGAATTCTGCTTTTTGCACCTAAAATACAAACGTGAGCAAAAGGCAGCAATCGCAATTTACTGTAGCTAGCTGGGGAAGAATACAAACAATGAAGTTAAGGGTTAAGCCTGTTATTGTATTAGTCTATAGTTCTTGTTAATTTAAATTAAGTTAACATTGTCAACAACTGACATCATAAGTTATACAACAATTCTCAAGACGCACACACCCAATCTCAACTGCGGTGTGAAGCGTGTGTCCGTGCTATTCTCCGACATGCACTCTAACAATCACTGCTGATAGACGGCCTAACATTTTGTACAGCCCTATTTCTGATACTGTGGCGGCAGAAATTTAGCTGTGGCGGGACGCCACGGGCCAATTCAACATAGCGGAAACACTGATTGGTCAGTACCAGGATGATACTGTTCATAGAGGTTGTAAGTCTGCACATGCAGCTGTACATGAGTCTGCGCAGCACTGCAGGGCAGGTGGGCACATCCACATTAACAAACATATGGCTTGCACTGCTCCATCGCGGTACCCTTGGCAGCATCCGCAAGCCATCATTATAGGCAACATTCAGTCTGTGCATAGTACTACACCAGGGTTTTTCCTGGGTCAAAATGGGTCTTCGATGCTCCAAAAAAAAAGACAGTGTGTTACCGTGTCACCTTATTAGCAGACATCTAAGCATTTTTTTTACCATTTCATAAATAATGGGCCCTATACTTTGATCCAGACTGGCCCACCAGAATCGGCCCCCGTTACGTCACCACAGCTAATCTGCATGCACATTCTGTTTTGATGTGATGCTAGTTCGGGAGTTCCATATGTAATGCGAGCGCGCTGTAGTGCGGGCGAGCCGAATTTTTTGGCCTTTATTTGAGCGTTTAATATTTGAACTTTGTGTAAAATAAACATAGCTGATTTTCAATTGGTAACACCTTGTCTAGTGCAGGTGACGTCTTTTAAGTTTTCAGCCCCCATTTTTCTCTTAGAAGCAAGATATTCTTCTTGTCTTGATCAAGAAGACACACTCGATCTTTCTATCAACGCGATTACTATAGGCCTAATTGAAAAATAATATTAAACATATTCACGGACATGCACTGCACGATGCGATGATGGCTATGACGGCTCCAATAGAAGTTATATCGAGCACATATAACGTAATATATATATATCTTCTAATCAATGTACTTATTATTTATCATTTTGAGTGGAAATTTCCTTTGCATTCTACAGGTGTATTCGTTCACATCGGGCTGGCCCTCGGAGCGAAAAGCTTCGCTCTGTCCATTCGCGCACCTCACAGTTGCAAGAAGACACGCTTATCAACTCGATTATTGATCAAAACAGAACGAGGGTTCGGCTGTAGCCTACTCGAAACATAATATTAAGAACATATTCGCTGACATGCATTGCACGCGTGATGAACACAGCTTTAGAGAAAATAAAATTATTGCGGACTTTTTTTTTGCCTTAGGCGCTTGGGATTTTTCATAGGCGCTCTGGGAAAACGGCTTAGGCGCGCGCCCACATTTTCTCTATACATGGGGGTACAGTATGCGTTGACACATTTGGTCTTAACTGGTGGTGAGCATGCACCAAACTTTCGGATCAGCATATTAACTTGTCCAAATAGCATTTGACACTGTCTATTAATGTCTCTGTCATCAGACAGGTCAGCACAGATGTAATGTCCCAGATATTTACATTCATCAATGACATTCAGTTTGTTTCCAGACAAGAAGAAGTCGGGGGAAGAGAGTTTAGAGTCCCCCCTGCTCTGGACAATCATGATGTTACTTTTCTTTGCATTGTATTGGATATCAAAATCTGATCCATATTGAGAGCACACCTAACATCTCTTGTAGACCAGCACTATATGGACAGAGAATTACTAAATCATCAGCATACATTAGATGATGATACTGTTACCAACCCTACAACCCATTCTACAATCATTTAAAAGCATTGACAAATCGTCCATATAAACATTAAACAAAAATGGAGACAATATACTGCCCTGCCTCACTCGATTAGAAACGTGAAATAGGGCAGATATAGAATATCCCCATTTCTCACACATACTTTGTTGGGCATACCAGAAAGACAGGATTCTTATCAGACATTGAGGAACACCCCTCTTACATAATGTATCAAATAACTTTTCATGGTTCACATAATCAAACGCTTTTGAGGCATCAATGAAACACATCAAAATGGTGGTATTGTGACTGTGATACAGCTCTAACAGTTCTTTTAAGGCAAATATACACATGTCTGTACCATGTTTGGGTTTAAATCCAAACTGGTTGTCAGAAGTCAGCAGAAAGAATAGCTCTCTCTAATACTTTCAACAGAGTAGTAGCCAGAGCTATGGGCCTATAATTGTCTTTGCTGTTAATTTTGCCTTCTTGATCTTTAACCACAGGAACCAAGATCACAGACATTAAGGAGTCGGGTAAAACTCCATGAATCAAAATTCCTGTGAAACAAATAGCAATCAAGGGATACAGTTTACCACTGGCATTTAAAAAATGCTCTGCAGATATCCTGTCTGCACCACATGACTTGTTGTTATCTAGCCCCGTCACTATATCATAGACCTCTTGTGGAGATACAATCACATCTTCACAGTTGTCAACATCACCAGCTACAAATGAATTGCTTTTGACACAGTTAAAAATGTCACAATAGTGTTTTTGCCACAGCTGAGCGATCTGCTCTGCTCCACATGTGCCGTCAATGTTAGTTGTTAGGGGCATTTTAGAATTGTTTATCTTTTACATTTATTTCCAGAAATCAATAGGACTATTACTTTTTAGATTTTTTGCCAGTGTATCCGACCTAAGAGTGTTCTCATTTCTCTATTTCTCTATGTAGCGCAGGGCATATTTAAAGGTCAAGTTAGCCCTCTTCATGTACTCAAATGTAGGGCCATACTTTGGCCTGCCGGATTCAGCCCAGACTTTAAAGGCCCTTCTGGCCTCAGCATGAATCTCTTCAACATACTCATTCCAGCCTCGGTTTACTTTAAATGTTTTGGTTTTATACAGATGCTGACTAGACATGAGCAAGCAGTCCACAATATTATCGTACAATGAACACAACTCGGCTCTATGTTGTGGATTTCTACAGTTAATGTCATTACAATTTACAGCATTTTTAGGCAGCTCAACATTACTCAACATAGTCCCACACTGTGCAGAATATATCCACATGTCCTTCTCAGTTGAGCTTGACCACATGATTTTCCCTACAGGCAGATCATTGCTCACATACATGAAATATGGCATATTACCCACATTTATACACAAAGAGAAGGGCACATGGTCATAAGTGGCAAGTTCATATTTAATCCTGATGTCCTCAATAGAGTTATGAGCATCACTTGTACAAATACAATGGTCTAACTAGGAGGTTGTGTATGTTCATAGGCCTTGCATTTCATGATTATACAATTACAGACTGTATGTTTATTTAGGATAGTGAGTTAGCAAGAGAGAAACACTATAAAATCTACAATAGCCTTTAGTGCAATTATGATTATATAGTTGGGTGTGCCACGATGACGTGGCCATCCTTTGTAATCTCACATATATATTTATTGGGTGTGCTTTGCCTTCGGCATGAAGCACAACCTTTGTTATCTCACATATATATTTATTATTATTATTATTATTTTTGCCGCCCTATTTCTCTGTCAATATTTGGACTACATAGAAAACGTTGACGTCAAAAGTTTCGTCTTGGTCCCGATTGAGTTGCTATTACTTTTATGTACGTTCCGTTGCACAGTTTAGGACCATACAACGTTTTTGTGGCATAAAGTTGATTTTGTCGGCAAAGGGTAGACTACTCAGTTATAATAGTCTACGTCACAGCGTCGGCACATGTTAGCAACGACGCATTAGATACGACCACCTGGTACCTTATCCAGCGGATGCCTCACTATAACCCAGCTGCTGGTTCATCTGCAGCATACATGTAATTGTCAACGGTCTTTTCAGCAAGGACATATTTTGCTAATTTACTAAAGGGTTATCTGTTGTAGCCTACCTACCAAGATAAGGGGACAGCAAAAATACTAGTCCGGCGGTGTACTGTAGCCACATTTCTTGCAGCAACTGAATGGTGAGATTCTCCGAGTCCTAGCTAGTACTGTAGGTGTTGTTGAGGATAGCGTTAGCTTGTTTTAGCCGTTAGCACTACCTCAGTTTGCAACCGGCTAACTTAGTCTACATTTACTAGTCTAGCCAGCGAAGCAAATGTCAACTATACAGAAGAACCCTACCGAAATAAACGTACGGTAGCCTACTGCAAACGATTTGTTTTAAGGAGTTTTTTTTGCAACTGTCTGCTTTTGGAATGTTTAGCGTAGCTCTAGTAGCCTAGATAGCTCTAGTCTAGCTAGCTAGCTAGCTTAGCTAACGACTGGCTGTTCGTTCGTGAAGGCGCCAAAAGTGGATGGTAATACAAATAGAAAAGGTAGCGTTAGTCTACTGTACAGAAGGCTACATTAAACAGAAAATTAAAAATGTGCTAACAACGTTGTGTTTTCTTCGTGTTTGTATGAATCAATTTAAATGCTAGCTAGGCATTGAGGCGTTTAATGACCAACCCAACATTCTGGGTTAAATGGTCAACCCATCTTGCTGGGTTAGTTTAACCCAACGTGTGTTCTGTCCTATATATTTAACTAGCCGCTGGGTTGGAAACGATGTTTTGGAGTGTAGACAAACTGGAATAGTATAGTCCCATAGCCTACAATTGACCCTTTCAATATAGCAAAGATGGGTGTTCATTTTTTAATCCTGTATTGTGTAAAATTACATTATGGCCTATCAACTGGAAGCAATGTTGGTTGTATGGTTTATTACAAGTTTACTAGATTACATAAAATCAAAATGTATTTGTATAGCCCTTTTACACGCAAGCATGTCACAGAGGGCTTCACATACGCCCATAGACCTGCCTCTCAACCAACCTAAACCCTCAAGGAAGACAAGGAAAAACTCCCACAAAAACTCAATGCACATGTCAACTAATGGTTGCTCTCCAGGAATTAATAACCAGATAACGGGACGAGTTGACCAACAACCTACACAAATGTTCTTTGCTGTCTAAAAGCAATGTAAAAACACTGAGTGGTTGATATCAGTAAACACAGTGAGACTATGGGCAGCTGGGGCAGCCACAAGCACACCCTCACAATTACCCCAGAAATTGTATGCTCTCTAGTTATTGTTTATTTTCCCACCCCTAAAACTCGGTCAATATTTGGACTACATAGAGAACGACCCAGTAAAACGTTCCGTCTTGGTAGCGATTGAGTTGCTTGTATCAGAATTTACGTTCCGATGCATGGTTTAAGCTTAAAGTACATTTTTGTGGCGAAAAGTGAAGCTAATGTGGCTAACTTGCTAGCCACAGTCATTGACGTTCCTAACGTCACGAAAACACGCGTGACTGCCAGGCTGTAGAAGAACATTCGTTTAGCAGCTCGTTAACTTCTGGGAGATAGCTAGGCTAACTTGAAATGCCAGAAGCAAAGAAGCCAGGGTGATAATTACTCATTGGGTGTGCTTTGCCTTCGGCATGAAGCACAACCTTTGTTATCTCACATATATATTTATTATTATTATTTTTGCCGCCCTATTTCTCTGTCAATATTTGGACTACATAGAAAACGTTGACGTCAAAAGTTTCGTCTTGGTCCCGATTGAGTTGCTATTACTTTTATGTACGTTCCGTTGCACAGTTTAGGACCATACAACGTTTTTGTGGCATAAAGTTGATTTTGTCGGCAAAGGGTAGACTACTCAGTTATAATAGTCTACGTCACAGCGTCGGCACATGTTAGCAACGACGCATTAGATACGACCACCTGGTACCTTATCCAGCGGATGCCTCACTATAACCCAGCTGCTGGTTCATCTGCAGCATACATGTAATTGTCAACGGTCTTTTCAGCAAGGACATATTTTGCTAATTTACTAAAGGGTTATCTGTTGTAGCCTACCTACCAAGATAAGGGGACAGCAAAAATACTAGTCCGGCGGTGTACTGTAGCCACATTTCTTGCAGCAACTGAATGGTGAGATTCTCCGAGTCCTAGCTAGTACTGTAGGTGTTGTTGAGGATAGCGTTAGCTTGTTTTAGCCGTTAGCACTACCTCAGTTTGCAACCGGCTAACTTAGTCTACATTTACTAGTCTAGCCAGCGAAGCAAATGTCAACTATACAGAAGAACCCTACCGAAATAAACGTACGGTAGCCTACTGCAAACGATTTGTTTTAAGGAGTTTTTTTTGCAACTGTCTGCTTTTGGAATGTTTAGCGTAGCTCTAGTAGCCTAGATAGCTCTAGTCTAGCTAGCTAGCTAGCTTAGCTAACGACTGGCTGTTCGTTCGTGAAGGCGCCAAAAGTGGATGGTAATACAAATAGAAAAGGTAGCGTTAGTCTACTGTACAGAAGGCTACATTAAACAGAAAATTAAAAATGTGCTAACAACGTTGTGTTTTCTTCGTGTTTGTATGAATCAATTTAAATGCTAGCTAGGCATTGAGGCGTTTAATGACCAACCCAACATTCTGGGTTAAATGGTCAACCCATCTTGCTGGGTTAGTTTAACCCAACGTGTGTTCTGTCCTATATATTTAACTAGCCGCTGGGTTGGAAACGATGTTTTGGAGTGTAGACAAACTGGAATAGTATAGTCCCATAGCCTACAATTGACCCTTTCAATATAGCAAAGATGGGTGTTCATTTTTTAATCCTGTATTGTGTAAAATTACATTATGGCCTATCAACTGGAAGCAATGTTGGTTGTATGGTTTATTACAAGTTTACTAGATTACATAAAATCAAAATGTATTTGTATAGCCCTTTTACACGCAAGCATGTCACAGAGGGCTTCACATACGCCCATAGACCTGCCTCTCAACCAACCTAAACCCTCAAGGAAGACAAGGAAAAACTCCCACAAAAACTCAATGCACATGTCAACTAATGGTTGCTCTCCAGGAATTAATAACCAGATAACGGGACGAGTTGACCAACAACCTACACAAATGTTCTTTGCTGTCTAAAAGCAATGTAAAAACACTGAGTGGTTGATATCAGTAAACACAGTGAGACTATGGGCAGCTGGGGCAGCCACAAGCACACCCTCACAATTACCCCAGAAATTGTATGCTCTCTAGTTTAACATTGTCATACAAAGCAACATTCTGTAATGTTATGTACAATATCATATATGCTGATATTATTAAGTACATATATTTTCCGAAACAGTAGTCTGTAGTTAGCATCATGACATTACCCTCTGTTGCCCGGGCGACATGCGACACATACGACAGCGGTCTGTGATACATCTGTTTTCAATTGTTAAAATAACCATTCCTCACAAATAAATGTTTGTTTTGGTATTCATTAGACATGACATTGCAAGTCAACGATTTGTAATACCACAAGCAAAGAGGCTATGGTGATAGCTAACTATTTATTCATTTAACATTGTGCTATGAAACACAATTTTGAAATGTAGGCAGCTAAAATGTGATAGCTCTATAACTGTACGCTGATATTAGAGCTATAGTATAGATCTACTTTCGGAAACAGTAGTCTGCTATTTCAGAGAGGAGTTAGCTCTAGCTGCTACACCGGCACATCTCTACTACTGTATATCTGTTACCAAAAGTGTTAAACCTAGCTAGCTACAGCTAATTTGCTACCTTGTAGTCTTCCATTCCAGACCGCTTCTGGGAGGTACTGTACAAATCGTCCGGCCACCAGCTCGTCCAGCCACCAACGTAATCGTTAGCTACCAAGACGAACACTGTAGTATACAATTTACCGGGCAGCTTCTCCACAAAGGGCTATATCGCATTTTGCGTAGTTACTGACAATGATCGCTATTGAGCTTTTTATGCATGAGCGATTTTCTACTAAATAAATGTCAAACTTATTTAGGTTTTTTCGGGGCATATTTTCAGTTAGCAGACATACTGTTTGAATCGCGATTCCATCTGAAATATTGCCAGTGATAACGTTGTTACAGTAGCTTCTTTCCAAGGGTGTTCTTAATGAATTATGCAATAGCCTATGAGTACTGGGGTCCATTGCAGAAAGTGGGTTTAAGTGAAAACAGTGAGTTTGTTAACCCTGAGATGAGGGAAACTCTGGGATTTCTGTTCCAGAAAGAGAGGAAACACAAACTGGTTACGTTACCACGGTAACTGATGGTAACTAACCTAACCTGCTTGCTGGCAGCTTTTGTTTAACAAAGCATGAATTTCTCCCTCTCTCCTCCCTCATGCCGAGCCTGAAGCAACTATCAGACATGGGGTGTCCTTTCCTCATCCAGGGCTCCAGACTAACTTGTTTTACTAGGAGCACTGTAGCCCCTAACTGAACATGTCGGGGGCACAGGCAGAACATGTAGGGGTCTACACCTTAAATTGACCTGCAAAGCAATTATTCTAATTTTCCCCATTTTAAATGTATTACTGATAATGTGCTGTTGTATTTGAGTTTGCAGTAGGGCTGTGCGATATGACCAAAATCTCATATCCTGATATAGATCCTTTCATATCCCGATAACGATACATAACACAATATGGCACATTTTCTTTCAATCCAATGAATAAATAGTTAATATAAAATGACCACATGGAGAGGTTCTAAATTGCCTCCTTTTGCATATGCTCCCGAAATGTTATCTGTGCGACCACAAAATATATTTGTATATATTTCAGCAGAATGCCGAAATTAGTCTATCTAACGACCCCTAGACTCTACAACACCTGTGTGATGACATTCTGTGATGAAGAGCATTCTGTTCTACTGTACTGTACACATTCTTTGCAATATTGAGAACTTAAACTGCAAGAGGTTCTGTTGTGGCAGAAGGCTCAACAAGGCAGGTAACACCATCAATGACCTTTGGGAGAAATGAACCCCCCAAATGAAATCTACACAAACACACTAACATGTTATGTGGGCACTTGTGTCCTCGGGGGTGATAGGCTTGGATGAGCTCCCTCCAGGGATGCCTTCAGCCACTGGTCGCCCAGCGTTCTGGCTCAGAGCCAGCTCTTCTGCCTCTGTCAGAGGTGGTGCCCTCCTCTGCCTTCTTTCTGTTAGTCCACTACAAGTCCAATGTTCATATACTGAGCAGGATTAGGTGAGACAACATCTATGTGTTAAAACAGCATTCTCACATGTTGAGACAGCCACTGAATGAGTTTGACTTGGTTTAATCCTGTCAAATATGATTAAAACAATCATGTGTCTGGTAGGGCTAAGCAAAATATGCCCTACCTGTTTGAACTGAACTCATTTTCAGCTGCTGCCAAGTGTGTTTTGTGCCCATAGGATTGTTCCACCACTTGTTCAGCTGTACTAAGACGTGTGGTTAAATGTCAAATAAATAGACTGCTTTGAAATGTACTCATTGACCAATTGTCTGTCTTTTGCTGTTGCAGTTGTTGTTTATCTTTCAGAACATGTTTTCATACTCGCCTGCATGCATGAGAATGTATAATTCCAGTGAATTAGAATTAAACTAACTCAGATCAGCTTTTCTGGAACCGATAACTCTGTGCTTCCCATCACAGGGTTCATCAAGTCAGAGTTCAGGGTTAGAGTCAGAGTTTGTAAAACCTGCTTTCTGGAATACATCTCTGATGATAAACAGAAACAACATGTTGTGACATCACCAGGGGACAGGTAGTGGAGGGATGTTATATTCCTAGTCAAGAGATGGTGGCAACACCCCAACCTGGTGGCAGCAGCCCACACTACATCTCCCAGAATCCCACACCAAGTGGACAGGAGTAGGTGTGTAAGCCACCTAATTAGGTGTCGGACTAAAAAAGGGGGAGAGGAAAGAGCAGGGGGGAGAAACCGGAGAGACAGAGAGCACATGGCTGGTTAGATTGAGAGCAGCAGTTTGAACCCCAAGCCCTGTTTGGTGAGTGAAGGACGGCGTTGAAGGGGAAAGTAGTTTTTGTTTAACTTTTGTGGATTTTCGTTGGACTGTGAAAGTTTGGAGGAGGAACCTTCCTGAGTTTATGTTTGTAGTCTCCTAACGGAAAATATAGAGCCATCTTCCTGTGGACCTTCCCACCCTGTTGCACTGCCTCACTCTTGCCTGCCCTAGTCGGCTCGTCTCATGACGCCACAATGTTTACTTTAGTCACTTAGCAACAGGTGAGGTGTCATTTCCTCATCATTCCTCTGCTTCTCCCTACAGTGTGGATCATGGTGGAGAGTGCTGGATCAAACCTGGTCTTAGGAAATGTGAGTATTGACGGCTTCTTAGTTCACAGTACACAGGGTCATACAAGGGACAATACCATTAGTTACTTTCACACTGTCAGAAATGGACACATGTTTGTGCCCTCCCCTTCACCCTCCCCTCTCCTCACTCCTCCTTCTCCTCCCTTCTCATCTTCCCTGTCCCCCTCCCCTCTCTCCTCCACCCTCCCTTCTCCCCTCCCCAGTTCCCCTGTTCCCCTCCCTTCCCCTAGCTGGTGTGTTTCCTCTCCCCCTCCCTCCCTCCCTCCCTCCCTCCCTCCCTCCCTCCCTCCCTCCCTCCCTCCCTCCCTCCCTCCCTCCCTCCCTCCCTCCCTCCCTCCCTCCCTCCCTCCCTCCCTCCCTCCTTGCTTCCTTCCCCACTGTCCTACCCTCTCCTCCTCCCTCCCCTCCACCCCCACTATTCTCCCCTCACCTCCCTTCATCTCCTTCTTCCCTTCCCTCTCACCCTCCCTCTCCTCCACCCCCAGGGCTCACAGAGTGAGTGATATAGAGGAGTGTTTAAATAATAGAACAATTACTATACCGGGGGGGTGTTGGGAGTCTAACTCACTCTGATTTGTAAGGAGGGGTGTTGGTAGGGGGGGGTCAAACTCATTGTGAGTGATAAAGAGGGGTGTTGTCAAACTCAATGTGAGTGATAAAGAGGGGTGTTGGGAGGGGGGGGGGTCTAAATCACTGAGTGATAAAGAGGGGTGTTGGTAGGGGGGGGGGTCTAACTCACTGTGAGTGATAAAGAGGGGTGTTGGGAGGGGGGGGGGTCTAACTCACTGAGTGATAAAGAGGGGTGTTGGTAGGGGGGGGGTCTAACTCACTGTGAGTGATAAAGAGGGGTGTTGGGAGGGGGGGGGGTCTAACTCACTGAGTGATAAAGAGGGGTGTTGGTAGGGGGGGGGTCTTACTCACTGTGAGTGATAAAGAGGGGTGTTGGGAGGAGGGGGTGTCTAACTCACTGTGAGTGATCAAGAGGGGTGTTGGGAGGGGGGGGGGTCTAACTCACTCTGATTTGTAAAGAGGGGTGTTGGGAGGGGGGGGGGTCTAACTCACTCTGATTTGTAAAGAGAGGTGTTGGGAGGGGGGGGGTCTAACTCACTGTGAGTGATAAAGAGGGGTGTTGGGAGGGGGGGGTCTAACTCACTGTGAGTGATAAAGAGGGGTGTTGGGAGGGGGGGGTCTAACTCACTGTGAGTGATACAGAGGGGTGTTGAGAGGGGGGGGGTCTAACTCAGTGTGAGTGATACAGAGGGGTGTTGGGAGGGGGGGGGGTCTAACTCACTCTGATTTGTAAAGAGGGGTGTTGGGAGGGGGTGGGGGGGGGTCTAACCTACTGTGAGTGATGAAGAGGGGTGTTGGGAGGGGGGGGGTCTAACTCACTGTGAGTGATAAAGAGGAGTGTTGGGAGCGGGGGGATCTAACTTACTGTGAGTGATGAAGAGGGGTGTTTGGAGGGGGGGGGGTCTAACTCACTGTAAGTGATACAGAGGGGTGTTGGGAGGGGGGGGGGTCTAACTCACTGTGAGTGATGAAGAGGGGTGTTGGAGAGTACATTTACATGTATTCATTTATCAGACACTTTTATCCAAAGCGACTTCCAAGAGAGAACTTTACAAAAGAGCACAGGTCAATGATCATAACGAGATAGCACCAAAAAACATTGTGGGTAGCCAAAACATGAAGCATACTTTGTGAAAAGCAAATAAGTGCCAATGGGAAAAACCATAAGAGCATGTAGTTAAACAAGTTACAATTAAACAACATGAACCTCAAAAGTGCAAGAGTGTACCCGTAGAAAAGCAACAATAATAGAATTCACAGCGAGTACTCAAAATTAAATCAGTTACAACTAACCAATAAGAGCAACAAGTCCCTCAATAAGAGTCATTGTGTTCCTGGAGGAAACTCACATCAGGTCCAGCAAATGAGGGGCAGTTTTTATGGGCGTATGTGAAGCCCTCTGTGACATGCTTGCGTGTAAAAAGGGCTATACAAATACATTTTGATTTGATTTGATTTGATCAGGTCCAGCAAATCATTCCTAAGTAACGTTGTACAGGAGTAGATAAGGGAGGTGATGAAAGGGGGAGGGCAGGAAGAGGGAGACATTCTAATGTGAGTGATGATGATCAGTAATATATTGTGTCTTGGTCTCCCCCATCAGATGCCTGTGAGCTCACACTGGACCCAAACACAGCATGGAGAGACCTCTCTCTGTCTGAGGAGAACAGAAAGGTGACATGGATGAAAGAGCAGCAGCCGTATCCTGATCACCCAGAGAGATTTGAGGTCATGTCACAGGTGCTGTGTAGAGAGGGTCTGTCTGGGAGCTGTTACTGGGAGGCAGAGTGTAGTGGAGGAGAGGTTAATATAGCAGTGACATATAAAGGAATCAGCAGGAGAGGAAGGGGTGCTGACAGTGAGCTTGGACGCAATAACAAGTCCTGGAGTCTGGACTGTGATCCTAACAGTTACTCTGCCTGGCACAATGATAAGAAGACTGTCATACGTGTCCCCCCCCTCCAGCTCCCACAGAGTAGGAGTGTATCTAGACTGGCCGGCCGGCACTGTGTCCTTCTACACAGTCTCCTCTGACACACTGACCCACCTGCACACATTCCACAGCACGTTCACTGAGCCCCTCTATCCTGGGTTCTGGGTTTATGACTCCTCAGTGTCCCTGTGTCAGGTAGAATAGCCCACACACACTCTCACACACTGTGCTCACATAGATGTTATTGAAGATTGAACTGTATACAGTTGTAATTGATATCCCAGAGTGTTTGTAAATATTCGTGTGTGTTGAATGTTTGTTTTGTTTTCATTGTTGACAAACAACAATCCTGTCTTTAATCTCAGTTCCACTGAATGTGATGAACTAAATAGTGTCTTCTTGACTAAATAAGGAGAAATAAAGATGTTTTATACAGGATGATAGAAGACATGCTGTGTGTTTGTTAATGACCCAGTAGTCCTACATGCACACACACACACACACACACACCCAATGGAAACACTACATTTAGGACCAGTAATGGGACACTATTACTCACTTGAATATACACTGTGTGTGTCTAGTGTGATCCACTCTCCCCCCACCTCCTCTCTACCCACCACCTCCATAGGGGGGGGGTGGTGTAACTCACTGTTTGTGATAAAGAGGGGTGTTAGGAGGGGGGGGTGTAACTCACTGTGAGTGATAAAGAGGGGTGTTGGGATGGGGGGGGGTCTAACTCAGTGTGAGTGACAAAGAGGGGTGTTGGGAGGGGGGGGGGTGGTCTAACTCACTGTGAGTGATAAAGAGGGGTGTTGGGGGGGGGGTCTAACTCACTGTGAGTGATAAAGAGGGGTGTTGTCTAACTCACCGTGAGTGATGAAGAGGGGTGTTGGGAGGGGAGGGGTCTAACTCACTGTTTGTGATAAAGAGGGGTGTTGGGAGGGGGGGGGTCTAACTCACTGTGAGTGATAAAGAGGGGTGTTGGGAGGGGGGGGGTCTAACTCACTGTGAGTGATAAAGAGGGGTGTTGGGAGGGGGGGGGGTCTAACTCACTGTGAGTGATAAAGAGGGGTGTTGGGAGGGGGGGGGGTCTAACTCCTTCTACCTTGGAACCTATTATATATATTTCCATCCTTTCAGCTCTCTGTGTCTGGAGGACAAAGGCATTTTCACAGGACGACAACAGAAGGATTGTTATCTGATGTGACCTCCACCTTTCTGTGTGTAACCATGTATTTAACATCAATATGATGTGCACAAGTCTAAAACAGTGTACATGCACTAGAGCCAGATCCAGGGCTTTCCTCTCACTGACACACTGGAAGTGAGGGACCTCTGAGACTAAAGATCCATAATGTCCTCTCCACACCACTGGGGGGCGACATTCCTCAGAGGCTGAGAGCAGCAAGAGAGCCAGACAGAGACATGCAGCTGTGGAGGAACCTGACCAGAGAAGAAGAGCTCCAGTCACAGCCCCGCTCTGCTGACCCACCAGAGCCTCTCTCTGTGTTGAGGAGACACTCGTCATGGTGGACAAACACAGGGGTTCCCAGAGACAGAGCCCAGGTACTTGAGAGGCTCCCCTCTGCACATCAGGACATTCATCACTCCCTAGCCAAGAGGGATGGAGCACATTAGTTCATGGTATTGATTCACTTGGTTGAAGGCTGTGTGCAAGTGAGCCAGTGTGTTGTTTTGTTGTGTGTGTGTGTGTGTGTGTGTGTGTGTGTGTGTGTGTGTGTGTGTGTGTGCGTGTGTGTGTGCGTGTGTGGACTTGTGGCATCAGTGTTGTTATGATTCTCCTCTGCTTTAATTGGGTGTGCCACGATGACGTGACCATCCTTTGTTATTTCACATATATATTTATTATTCTTTTTGCCCCCCTAAGGCTCGGTCAATATTTCGACTACATAGACAACGACAGTGTCAAAAGTTTCGTCTTGGTCCCCATTGATATGGCATTACTTTTGTTTACGTTCCATTGCACAGTTTAGGAGGATACAACGTTTTTGTGGCATAAAGTTGATTTTGTCGGCAAAGGGTAGACTACTCAGTTATAATAGCCTACGTCACAGCGTCGGCACATGTTAGCAACGACGCATTAGATACGACGTGCATTGAAGACTGTTGCACAATAAGGATGGTATCGTGCCGCCCCCCTAGCATCCGTCAATATTTTGATTACTTAGAAAACGTCATGTCAAAAGTTGGTAGCCATTGAGTTGCTTGTCTTTTTATTTACCTGGCTAACTTGCTAGCCACAGTCACTGACGCTACTAACGTCACGAAACACGCGTGACTACCTCTAGCAGAACATTAGTTTAGCAGCTTGTTAACTTCTGGGAGATAGCTAGGCTATAGCTTTAACGCTACTGCAAGGCAGCTGCAGAAACACCACAACAAAAGAGGCCAGGGTGATAACTATTTACTCATTTTACTTTGTGATATGAAGCACAATTGTGAAGTGTAATGTATAATATAAGATGATATTATTGAGGAACTACATCTACTTTCGGAAACGGTAGTCTACTATTTCACTGAAGCATTAGCATCATGACATTAGCCTATGTTGCCCGGGCAACACATACTACAGCGGTCTATGATGCATCTGTTTTCAATCGTTAAAATAAACATTACTCACAAATACATTTTCGTTGTACGATTTATTATGACATACAAGTAAACGATTTGTTGGTGAAATAATCATTACCTGTGATTTGAAACCAGTACTGCAACGCTGTAGCCTACGCGAGACACTGTGTAGCTAACAAAAACATCCACAGCTGTTTACAGTAGGAAGTCAAACGGCGACAGAACATGTTCGGCACTCCCTTAAATCAAAAGTATTTCAATAGGTGAAACTGTCTGACTACTAACCCGAACTTCATTGACACAGCCTAAACTTGTCAATCTGTTCATGAAAGCAATATTTAATTTCAGCCTAAACCGTACAACGGAACGTTCAACCAACGATCGCCACCAAGACGCTGTAGTAGGCCTATACAATTTACCGGGGCAGCTTCTCCACAAAGGGCTATATCGCATTTAGGGTTGTTACTGACAATGATCGCTATTGAGCTTTTTATGCATGAGCGATTTTCCACTAAATAAATGTCAAGCTTATTTACGTTTTTGTGGGCATGTCATAAATTAGCAGACATAGAGCTACTGTTTGAATCGCGATTCCATCCGAAATATTTCCAGTGATAACGTTGTTACAGTAGCTTCTTTCCAAGGGTGTTCTTAATGAATTATTATGCAATAGACTGTGAGTAGGCTAAATGCTTGAAAATATAACTAGAAGGGAAAAACTTAAAGGGACGGACAAGCAGGCACACCCTCACAATTTCCCCAGAGATTGTATGCTCTCTAGTATGAAACAGTCATTCAGTCAGTC